>WURS02470841.1:0-13050 GCA_011762765.2 Rhinocypha anisoptera | reverse complement strand
CCCGTTCCCAAAACTGAAGAGCCCCATGAACGGACGACGCTACGCCACTATTGAAGCGAAAAAGACGGCTTCGAAGGAGGATCTGAACAAGATCACAAAAAAATGATTTTTTTTAAGTGCTTCGAGGATTGGGAAAAACGTTGGCAAAAATGTATTATATCCGAGGGAAATTACTTTGAAGAGGACAAAATAGATTATTAATGAATAACTAAATACTTTTTGAAAAAAAACACAAAATTTGCCATACTTTTTGAACAGACCTTGTATAACAATTGTATTCCTCACTAGGTTCTTAGATTATTTGGTTGATGATTGAAATTATCTTGAAGGGGCTGCGAAGGGATTGTTTTTATGTACGTTTTTCTATGCACCGCTGTATGTTTTCTTCTTAAAATATTGTAAATATTTCCTTTTCTATATCTTGTCTTCCTTGCTATTTTTGTGATTTTTTTAAAAGTAATGTTATTTCGCAAGGATTTTTGAAATAATTTGTAAGTTTGGTGATTGATGTAAATTTATGTTACCGACTGACCAGATGGTCAACTTGTAACTACTGGATAATAATAATAAAATTTTTAATAACAAGGCCAAAAACACACTCACCCATGCCCTAGGTGAATATTGATAAATCCACGCGACCTCCGGGTTGGCAGACAAGGAAGTTACCCCGCCGCCACCGAGGCCGGCAAATTTTCATTTCGAAATCGCAAGTATTTCGGATGGGTCATTGAATTAAAAAGTCGTTCTTTTCTCTGAATAAAGCAGTATAACTACATCAATGAGTTTTTAAGTCCAATATTTCAACTAGTACGTAAATTGACTAGATGAATACCTGAGAGTTTGTGGAGATTCCACAGCTGTTATACGACGTCATTTCTTAAAAATGACACACAACGTTAACCGATAGTTTCTGACGGATTCTAAGGAGCCATAACACAAAGTGGCGGCCTACTAAAAAATACAGGTTTCTTAAAGCATTGTGAAGCGTGAATACGTGTTGATTTGCAATTCTTTCTACGATTTACTCTTCGCACCTTGTGATTTCCTCGGTGCCATCCAATATGCCCGTTCCCTTCTCAGTTCCACCTTACTTACGTGACCGTCTGCCATCTATCCGGGCTTCAATAACAATTACAACGGACCCGTAATATCCTCAGCGTATCTTACATCTGATTTTCTGCCTTATTACGTATTAATACGTATTACACAATAAATATGCTTCTTATTTCATATTTCTTTTAAATTTATGAGAAAATGTGATTTTCAGACATACCACAAGAAAGCTTCTTTTGTTTTAATGATTGAATATGGTATATAATAATTGTCTCGCTTGCCTAGAGAAACTTGTCGGTACTTTTTTGTAAAATGTTTTACGAACGACACCATCGTAGGCTCCAGACGTCTAATAACCCAATCCCTGCTGTTCTAAAGATTGATTCACTCCGCGTAACCCTGTTACGAGACTTATAGGGACCCTCAGTTCAAAACTTCGGTCACCTCTTTTTGAACCTGGTTATCTCTACCCTCTTTCATATGACGCTTACAAAATTCCCACCCACCCACTTCTCGTACAAAGTCCTCAAAACTGGTCTTTTGATCACCAACCACCCCCCTCCTCCCCCTCCATCCTCGCCGTGAAAGTTTTCAATTACGGCAAAATTTTCCGACCGTTCAGTTCCTCCTCGACCCTTTGACAGGGAAGCAACTTTTATATTGGTGTCTGTCACGTTGATTGCACGACATCCGGGCACTTTTCTTATTAGTCCCCACCCACACGTGCTCACCGAGGCACGTCGCCCAGTAAACCCACCCTTTTCCCACGTCGCAATTCGCCAGAACCCCTCCCTTCTCCCAAATGGGTTAAAGTCGTGATGCATGGAGACCCGACAATGCGGCTAGTTCTCTCGTGAACTCCGCGGTGTTCACGAGAGTTTCAACGACAAGCCACTGGTCCCTGAGGCACAGTCACTATTCCAAACCTCAAAATGATGCAGTGAAGAGTTAAGGGCAGCGGTCAACTGGAGTGAAAGGCAGTGTCGGAATAGTTTCCGTCGCGAAAAACCACTGTTTCTTTTTCTATTTTTTTTTCTCCTTACAGTTTTTTTCAACTGAATTGTAACATCGGATGAGCACCTCGTCCTCTGGAGTTCTGTTTCGTCTCCTCGGTCCGCTTCAGGAAACGTTTGTAAATTCGTCCGAACGTTGACCCCAAGTTATTTGGGGAAACCAAAATGTGCCACAAAGAAGGCCGTGGGAAGTGTTTTCCGTCGTAGCTTGGTGGAATTTCCTTCATGGTTATGGACACAAGATATTTTGTAATTCCAAATAAACAAGTGTATTAATTCGTTCTAGGTTTCGTCGCAGGGCGGTATAATCAGGTGAAGAGTACAGGCTGTAAATTTCACCTGATGACGAAACCCAGATGGAATTAATAAATTTGTTTGTGTGGTAATGCAAATTATTTTGTTTCTATAGCTGTAACACAGAATTTGATTTGTTTGGCGAGGCAGATCATTATCCCGAATCCTAATGTATCGTGGATTCTTAATTTATTTGAGGTGCAAGGAGTTACCATCGGCAAAAAACTAATGAATCTCGACACAGAGGTAATAACATTTAGAATTTTGTATAAGTGATATGAGTAAATGTCATATGAGTCATTGTGAATTAGGTCTTAAATATTTTCCTGTGAGTAATGTCACAAAGATGTTTTGAGAATGTATGGCGAAGAGGGTCAGTTTTTTTTGGGAACATTCGAAGAAGACAGGAAAGTTGAATGGAAAGGGTACTCAAGAGACTTTTGAAGACATCGATAGGGGATAGAATTTGTTTTAAGGGAAATTGAAGTAGGAAAAGAGTAGATACTTTACGTAGAATGATTGACAGCAGGTAGGAATAATTGTACGAAGAGGGTGTTACTGTAGAGCGGGGGATTATTTACGTTAAATCTCAGGTCCAACGTCATCAACCTACCCCGACCGATATAATAGGAATTATAGCCTTTGGATTGATCGCCACGGATAGGTAGAATGGGGAGATTGGTCACATTTGGCGGTGGACCCAATGGTGAAATTCGATCGATACCCTTGGCCCGGTCTACGGTCACTGAGGTGGGGTGATCACGGTCGCTGCTTGTCACTTCTACTTCTAGGCATTACCCTGCAAACAGCCGCAAGGGCTTGTGACAGGGGTCTACGACAAGAGGCTCAGTGGTTTCCTCTCTAAGGGTAACCTATTTAACATTTTCGCGACGAACAGTTCGCGCCACCGAGGAATTCTTGTGACGCCCGTTTCGTGCAGCATAGTTTCCTTAATTTTAACGCTGTGGTTCCGTCTTCCGTCATGCAGAACTAATATTTCAATCAGTGCCCGTTCCAGACTTTATGGATCTGAACTTCTCCAACATTTTCAGTCTCACTTGGGATCTTCGCGCTTCTAGTGGTTCCCATTGAAGTTCATCCTTTAATTTTGTTAAGCTCCTTCGCCGATTCTAAATAAATCAATCTCGCTTCCTCTGTACTTTAGTGTCACGTCTCTTAATAAATCCTTTGTGACGTCAGAATTATTTGTACCATTCTCCTCCTCGGGAGTAAACAAAACGCCGCAGACTTCCAAATTTACGTCTTTATTCTCCTCCTTTCTCACTTCACAATCTCCCCCCACTTCGCACTCAACAGTCCCCGCTATTCCTACACACAACAATCCCCCCGCTCTTCCACTTACACAAACACCATACAAAAACTTTCCAACAACCAACCATCCAAAATTCTACTCCACATCAGCAACAATGAAAAAAATGGCCAGTACACAACATCACAACAATAGACCAACAATAGGCTAGACGTTACACCTTTTTATGTGCCCCAAAGACTCTACGCATATCCCAGATGCGGCCTAACCTGTCTTAAACAGACCCTCTACATTTTCGTAGGAACGTTGCCCAATTATGCGTTCAACGAAACCAATGCCGAAATCTCTTTAATGCCGTTAAACTCATGACTTAAATCGTCATCGTCATACTATGTTAAGTCTGACTTTAAAGTAACACCTGGTGATTTAACTTGCCCCTTCACGTTTATTTATACCGCACTTATTTCTTGAAACTTTGAGTAAGGTATTTGGGATGTCTTTCACTGTAACTGCCTTTTCACAGGATCAGCTTACGCTACACTCCGAAAGTTACAATATTTCATAATACTATAATTGCCTTTCTTGAGTTTAGCGTGCATAAAACAACCATTATCGAAATTTTTGTCAGACTATGGATGAAGACGTTTTAAATTCTGTTACAAAAAATGTCTCAATCCATTTAAACGTGATAGATACGAAATTTCAGCCTGTTTTACACTGCGTTGTATGGTATAAGTAAAAAAGTTGTATCTCCTTCTTTGACATTTATTATGTTATTTGGACATCAACAAATAAAGTGTTCATTTCTTAGCCTTCCGGCACTAAAAACCCAAAATTTTAAATAGAATAAACATCATAACACAGATGTATATGGAAACCGATCTTTAAAAATATCTTAAACAATTCTCTATCAATATTTTTTCTTACTCGTATACTCTTTAAATAAAACAAGAAAAGTCTTTTTTTAAAAAAAAGGTAAAAACAACCTTTACTTATCACCGGGTGATCGTATGCGATCAAAGTTTGTAGCATTTTAAAACTCTTCTTTACTGTAAGAACGAGTAAGAAATGCTAACATTTTAAGTTAGTGGGCGGATTTTTATTGAAAATGACTGACTTTTATTCATTAATACTCGATGCAAAGTTATTCCTGGCGTCTATTTCCCCGTTTTCTTAAGCGAAGTTTTCTTAAATGTCGAACGTCGATATAAATCCTTTTACTAAAGAGGGCTCCAGGCAAAAAAATACTTCGATAAAATGCGGTGCTTCCCTCAGAGGCGATAAACGAGAAACAATTGATCTTATAGAAAAAGAAACTGCCATTAATACAATATTTACGAGCGTTTCAAAAAACGTGATTATATATCAGTATTTTCGAACCAAAATCTATTGATAACCTTCGACTAATTTTGCGCCAGTTCATTCATTTGAATAAGTTACTATTGGGTTGAGCGAGTGTTGGCTACTGAGCATTGTGCAATCTTTGGCAACGTGACATAAGGCAAGATTACGTTTCAGTCATGGTTACACCTTTTGTTTATTTAACTTATATTAAGATTTTCCTAGGAGTAAAATGCCAAGTGAACAATCTATTCAGGGAATAACTTAATGTTAATTCAATGACAGGACCATCACATACGTATTTCAATTGAATTTTATTTTTTGTGGATTTTATCATGTTTTTATTTGATTGCTTAACATTGTCGTCGTGAACATGAGTAATACTTTGTGGTCACAATGTTTTACAAAGTTCTGGTGTACTTTTAAAATGGAAAATTGGTGATTTCGCTGTTTGTATATGAAATCCTGTGCTCCTTAAAATTTGAATTTGCCATTACAGTGTACAGCAAATAAGTGTATAATGGTTCGGCGTGTAGTATGAAATTTATGTTTCAACCAATCGCGTGCCACCGCGGAAAATCCACGTGGTTTCAATGATGGAACAGTTTTCTCTTGTAACGTCTGGCCTATTGTTGACCTATTATTGTGATGTTTTGTACTGGTAATTTATTTCATTGTTGTCGATGTGTAGCAGAATTTTGGATGGTTGATTGTTGGAAAGTTTTTGTTTGGTGTTTTTGTAAGGGGAAGAGCGGGGATTGTTGTGTGGAGGAATAGCGGGTACTGTTGAGTGCGAAGTGGGGGGAGTGTGAAGTGAGAAACGAGAGAATAAAGACTTAAGTTTGGAAGTGTGCGGCGTTTTTTTTTGTTTACTCCCGAGGAGGAGTAAACAAATAATTCTGACGTTACAGGACAGATTAAAAATGTCATTTCTCCCACCGAACGGTCAGGGATCAAAATAAACATCGTTAGTAAAGGTTGCCTATATACTTTGTAATTATTTTGCATGAGGTTAATTGCACGCGGTTTGAAAATGTAACCGCTTGATGCGAATAATGTTTTTCATGCATGAGGCTAACTTTTGTGTCAATAATTTCTAACCTTTGAGTGTGGGAGTGCATGCATGGCGTTGACTCACCCCCTGCCACACGCCCTTGAGGCGGCTTGCAGGGTAACACGTTAAAGTAGAAGAATTTCATCGCGTCCACGACAGAAGTGTGGAAATACTCGTGAGGGAATGCGTAACGCCGTTTCAAAATTTAGAAAAATGCACTTCACTTCACCTTCATCCATTTTCGCAAATATCTAGAATAAAATTTCGTCTCGTAAAAGGCATGTGGGTTGCTTGTCTCTCTACAAATGGAGATCCTTAGGGGCCGGCCAGGTTAGCCGAGTGGACTGCGCGCACACGAGCTAACCCAAAGACCGTGTGGGTTGAAATTCCGCCCAGGACACGGATGCTGTGTTTGTCTCAAACTATTTTCCCTTGAAGGTTGGCGCCAGCAAGGGTATGCGGTCGTAAAAATATGCACCAGAACCAATTCGCAAACGAGAAAATGAAAAAGATTGAAACAATTGAACTCCTTAGGACTGGCTGAGTTATCTAAGTGGGTAGCGCGCTCGCCGGCTGACACAAAGGTCGGTGGTTCGAATCCCATGGGCTTGCATGGGTTGGGCATGGTTATGGTAAGGCCTACTACTAATTTTCCGGAATGGTTTATGTCAATTAAGGGTATGAGGGGGGATAAAAATATATGCCGGAACAAACAGGCTAGAGCAATGTGAAAAAAGCTTTAGGATTTAAATAAATTTGGGCCTCTGAACCTCAAGCAAGGGGAAGGATTATTGTACGTAAAGCAGGAGATTTTGAAGGAAGACCGGGCCAGTTTTCATTGAGAATTTTCGTCAAAAAGAAGGTATGCAAGTGACATCAGAAAAAAAACCAGTCACATTAACAGGGGACAATTTGAAGGTCATTTTGAGCGATTGCGACGCCCAGCGATTGCGCGAACTAAGAAAGAAAAATCTAATCCTGTGAAGAGGGATATGACGTGTGCTATTCTACAGGCATCACAAGCCGTTTATTCTGATTGGAACCACTTTAACGGTGGATGTTTTAACATAATATTTTTTTTCTTTATTTTCTTAAAGTGGGGAGTAAGTCGGGAACTCAAATTATGTTAGAAGATGTTCACGCTTTCAGTTTAGTTTATAAATTATCTCCTTTCATGAATACCAGATTCCTATATAATGGTGATGGTAAGAAAGCTGGATATTCTGAACAGGTCGTTGTCCTCCTCACTTTCCATCATCCCATGATTCGATCTCAATCACTGATTTTTTTATCAGTATGCACCATAAGTCCCTAGCTCTTTGCTGTTATCTCTGTCAGTATCTCCTTCCACCTTCGCAACTTTTCGTTTTTCTTTCTGACTTGAGGACGAGGTTCAAGATGCAAATACCTATTATAAGTAAAATAAGGTGACAGTTATCATTACAGGATTAGCTCGAAATTTTAAAGTCGAAAGAGTACCAATAAACCCAAGTGTAATATCAATGCATGGCCCTAGGAAAGTACAGTTTTCTGTGAGAAAGGTGGATGGTGTCATAATTCACCAGTCATCATAAATATTTGCCAGATAAGAGTTTGTACTTTTGCGACACTAATCTGTGGAACTTACATTTTTCCGTTTTACACTTGTCAAACTCACGAATCCGAAAGGAACAATGTCCAGGTTGCGAGCGATTCCCTTTCAGGATGAAAAATATCCGATCCTTTCCTTTTTTGGGAAATTCTTTTAACTACAGTCGCCCGTCTAAATCGTATTTGGAAGAAAAATAAATGAACTTCTTGAATTCCTCTAACAACATTAATTATACGATCCTGGTTTCGTCAATTTGTATCACATGAAGATGATAAGTCTCAGTAATACCCTGCAAGACGCCGTAAGGGCGTCTGGCAGGGGGTGAGCCTTCGCCAGACCTGCATTCCCACATTCATATATGTATTAGATATAATTCACAACGAAAGAAACTATTTATAATTTCATTGACAAAAACGTTACACATATCATTCGGGAACAAATTAAATTAAAATTTAATATAAAAATCAAGCGAGATAAATAAAAAATATACATATATACCCTATAATCTACGAGCTTGTTTTCATATTTATTTTGATCTCTAATTCCACGAGCAAAAAACAATGTTATATAATATCTATCTGTTCAAAAGTCGACCTCCCTGGTTTATGTACGTGATCTAATCTACAGTAGTATGTCGAGGCTTGTAATATATTTTTAACTTCTTCGCTGAAGTGATCTTCCTAAAATCTGCATAATAGATTTAATCTGTACTTCATCCTACGCTCATCGACTGGTTCCCAAACTAATTTATCCAAATAAACTTGTTACACTGCTACGTTGAACGTAACAACCTTTCACGAATCTAGCAGCTTTACGCTGCACTCGATCTACCTCCAATACCAGCCTTCTCTCATGAGGGTCCCATACACTAGAGTCATATTCGAGATCGGGCCTAACTAATGAAAAGCAACAGCGCTCTTTTACCGTCACATTACAACTCCCTAGTACCCTTCTTATGACTCCTAACTTTTTACTTGATACTCTACAAATTTCCCGAACATGCTTTACCCACGACAGAGCTTTAGTTGTGGTATCACCTAAATATTTATATTGTAAACATTTATTATATTCTAATATGATACAAGGAGCTGAAACCATAGTCTTACAATGTATGCATTTAGCGGAATTTACGAAGTTTATTTATTTTCATTCCATCATGAAAAAGTGCCGCAAAGTAAACCCCCGAATCGTGATACTTTTAAATTATAATTCATTGGCTATAGGATCTTTATACCGCTTTTGGTTCCTGGATATATCGTTATCATATGGCGATAGAATATTTAAAAACACGTAAAGGAGGAGTAAGAATGCCCGCATACTAGGATGGGAACAAGCGATGTCTTATTACCGTCGCGACCCATACTCTACGACAGTACGTGCACGTCGCGACCGCTACGTGCATGCGACGCGTCGTATGCACGTATGATTGTTGTGGTTGTTGCTGCGTCAACAGTAGGGTTATTTGCTCCATAAAGCTCATCTGTTATCAGCAATAACGCTCACAACGGTCAACTGATCAAAATTTTGTCATTATCTTTCTAGGAGAGATTCACTTTAAACTCACGTCATCTTCACGATAAAAATAAATAAGTAATAAACAAAATGGGTAAAAAATATTTGAAACGTAGGGAGGTGTCTATTGAAATGGGTCTTCATTTCGCCAATACAGGCGTGTTCAAATATCGTTAAAAATTCCGATACTTCTAAGAATGTCCGGAAATCTACTAATCACGTGTGGATCATCACCCAGAGCTGATTGGTTCTGCTGAGGGATATGGAGGACAGTTGACTCATTTCGTAGGGATTCACATCGCGTCAGGAGACGCAGGACAGAAATAAAGCGGCATCTGACAAGGCTCACACCACGGAGGACCTCCCCCACCACGGAGAAGGCATCCGTGGGTGAATCCTACGATATCTCTCCTAGCGTGACCTTATGCGGAGTCTTGCCGGCTCAATTTCTCCTCTGCGATCCTTGCTTTCTTATTATCGTCGTCGCATTCCTTCGCCCCCGTCTCGTCAGATGACGGCGCGTGAGTGCAGTAAGGGGTCCCTGGGCAGGGTGAAACCGGGACACATTGCAGGTGTGGGACGTGGAGTTTCCGACCAGCAAGGATATATGAGAATCTCTTTGCCGGAGAACTGAATTTCAGATGACACACCCCCTCCCACACCCACTCTCCTTCAGGGTCGGCCACCATCACCGCGCGGCGCCTCGGAGCCGACCGCTGCCGCCGCCGGAGGTTTTGGCTCGCTGCCCTTTGCCCTTCCCCCCCCTCGTCCCCGCGCGTCGAGTCGGTCGCGCGACCTTCCCTCCCTTCCACTCCGTTCCCCTTAAGAGTGCGTCCTCGCCTCCCGAGGGGAACGAAGGTCCGAGGGCGCGAAATGGAAAGCAGGATGGACGCGCGGGAGGGGGAGATGATGGAGGTGGAGAGAGAGAGAAAGAGAGAGAGAGGTTTCTGTGACGGGACGGTCGAGAGGAGAGTTTGGCGGGGGCGGCGGGGGAAAGGGGAGGAACCTCGACACCCTTTTCGGATACCCCCCACCCGCCTAGAGAGACGCCACCGCCGCCGCCACGCCCTACCTCCTCCGCGGCCCCGCTCCGTTCCACATAGTACCTATTTACGCCTCGCGAGTGTGTGTTTGCGCTCCGGATGGAACGAAAGTTCTCGGATTTGTTTGGCGAACGAGGGGGGCGTCACAAATTCCAACGCGTCCGGACGACTTTCTTCGATTCCACTACGCGACTGCAACCGTTTATACGTGTTGCTTCCAATTGCTCGGACTCGCAAACGATTGCGGTATTCCGCCATAGGATTGCAATTGGAACGGGGTATTTTTTTTGAACTAGACGAAAAAATAAATATACGGTTGTTGCGATGATGACGGGGAAAAAAAATAAACATCTTTTCCCGAAAAAAATTACAATAATAACAGTAATAATAAAAGATCTCTATTGGGGCGAGATTGAGACTAAATAATTCCTTCTTCCACCCCTAATTAACCCCTTGTCATTGTTACAAAATTACGCATGAAAAATAATGTGAGAGCAAAAGAAACATAGGATAGAAATTATATATCATTAACCTTGTAAAAAGATAAACGTTATAGAGTCAGGTGAGATGTGGTGGAAACGATCCATAATCTAAGGAATAGGTTAAAAAATTTGCAATTTCCACTTCTTCTTTATTCCGACATGTTTCAGTTTCACTTGATAATGGTGTAGTGCACCGAAACATGTCGGAATAAGGAAGAAGTTTTTAAAGTGGAAATTGCAAATTTTTTAAACCTATTCCTTGTAAAAAGATATTTACAATTGGGTGGGAAAACCGTAAGAATAGTTGACTGTCATTCTTGACGAAAAAAATCCACTGCTGGAAAACACCCGCACACAAGAAGGGGGGGGGGGGTGAAAAACCTTCGAAAAAACCTACTGATGGAGTGGCTACTTCGTGCAATAATTATTTCTGCAAATTATTATTATATACGATTAAAAGAGCAATGGAGAGTAGAATATAGTCCATGTGCAGACTCATACACACATAAATATATACATAAGCATGCACACGTGTACATACATACGCAAATTGTGATATCTGATAAGATCCTGTACCCAATCATTTCCTCCCAATCGGAAGGAAATAGAACTTTTCCTATTCGTTGGGGGACACTCTCAATCCTATTCTTGCCACCAAGTCCACTGTGTGATTTTTCGGACAGATTGCAATCGTTGATCTCACGGTGGAATATGGCCTTTTCGGTGTTGCTTGGGAGTCCTATCAGCACTAATCTCAGTCGCCACAGACAAAGACGAAAAAAGTACACAAGGAATGGGAAAGGAAGGATGGAAGGAAGTTGGTGGAGCCTCCAAATATAATCTGACAAGACACTGGAACCCCCAGGGCATTACGAGACCCTTTGGAAAAAAATGTTTTCTTTGGCCAAAGTCTCAAAACATCGATGCCATTGCCAACAGCACGGAAATTAGATACATGCGTTGAAAGAAATGATTAGTTACGTATGGTTCAGTAATGTAGAAAACTAGAAAAATGCTAGGATGCTACGTTTTGGAGACATAATCCGGAATATCTCAAAGAATCATCACGGATTCCCTCGGCCTCGGCCCGATTTTAATCGTAGGAATAAGATTAAAATGGATACGAGTTATATCATTCAACGTAATAATTGGATACTGAACAGCGAATATTTCGAACTCACAGAAAAGAGAGCGGTCGCATGGCATATGATGTAACCGCTTCGAAAAGGTTGATATTCACTCCGAAGCAGATCGTGGACTTCCCCGGCTTCAGTCCTTTCGTCCACACCCTGAAGAATCTTCCGGATGGCCAGTCAGGGCCCCCAGGATACCCTACTTGGATACCAGATTAATAAGTGAGGAGCCAACGTGTAGCAGTGACTTTTAATTACGACTCCTATCTCGCACCCCCACCCTTCAAGTGCTGACAAGACTCGAAACGACACAATAAACACCGAAAGAATCATTGACCTGTAGGACCCAAATGAGTCGACGAGGTAGAAATATCCCGAAGAAATGAAGACCCCTGCGGTATCACACACAACGTGGAACATTTAAAGTTTCGCCAAGTTACTTTAATTTTTCTCTTTATGCATAATTTCATCATGTAAGTTGTATATTTCAGCTGAGTTTCACTTTTTAGCTGATGTCATTGTACATTTACAACAACCACAGAAAACCCCGCTATAAATGTGAATTTCAATTCATTTCCTTGCTACTGTTGTTGATATTTGCTACAGCTTTCGAGATCCTTTTGGCAAAAAGTTTAAAAAAAATTACCTATGCGAAAATACTCATGTAATCGGTAATAGTAGGGAGTGTTGAGGGTTATTGTCGTCGAGAAAACGCACTAAACAGTTCATAAACTTAGGTGGACTGTTCATGCATCGATTATCTATAGTATGCACTCCACATTTTTCATATTAAATTTGACATTTATTTTCAAAACTATTAAAATTTAAAATAGCAAATATTTTTAAATTTTCATCACGAGGACAAGAGAAATTATTTCATAATTTTTATCCCGTTTTAAAAATGTTATTTTTAATTTTTTTTAATAATTCATATAATTCTTACACTTGGCTACCGTCCGCTTTGGCTCCTGAGTGAGTCTCGATTACGAAGATATTTCTCAACGTGTTTACTAACGCACACGCCGCACTTCATTACATCACTCATAGTGCTTCTCCCGTCATTTCTGATCCTAGCGAAAGACTTCCTCAGCCTTAAATGGAATCGGGGGAGAGAATGGGGGAGGGGAAGAGGAGGAGGCTCGCTTGGGCGAAGGAAGCGGGATCCGTAGAAGGCATCGCTGCAAAGGACGCCGCCAATGCGGGGCGGACATCATAGGCACACATCTTCCCGCGTGGCTCTCCCCCATGCGGTGGTGTAGCAGGG
>WURS02470822.1:0-13051 GCA_011762765.2 Rhinocypha anisoptera | reverse complement strand
GCACCACCTCCCGTGCATCCCTCCTCCCTCCACGCTGCCGGGGATCTGGAATAGGGGGGGAGGAGGCATTCCAGCCCGCGGGGCACCGTGTTTTGTTCAACTGCACGGCGTTTTTCACAGCACCACCAAATCGGCGAATGCGTACATATCCTGCAGGACAGAACCACCTCGGAAATATATATTTTTTTATATCATGCCTTGTCCTCGAAATAAAAACGGGTAATTGTGGGGGAGAGAGTGTGGGGGGGAAGGTGGGGCGATTAATTCGCTACCACTTTCGAGTTACTTCTTTGTGGCGGAGGAGGGAGAGGCTGGCGGGGGTAATGGATGCGGATATTTTAAAATGCTGCATGGAAGAGAGAGGACCGCAAACAATGGAAATGCGGTGGTTCGGAAGCATGCCGAGGAGATGAAGAGGACCACAAATGAGGAATTCCTGCGAATTCTGAGGGAAGAAAGATGCCTACTGAAAACACTGCGATGACGACCCCGATGGAATTTCCCTGAAACATAAATGTCTTGTGATGACAGTAATAAAATAAACGGTGAGTGGGAATTACTACGAGAGAGGACAAAAAAAAGGAAATATATCAAGAGGTAGTGATGCAGAGGAGGGTTAAATGATATTGCTGTCTGAGCGGACAGGGGAAGAGAGAGCGGCAAAAAATGAGCGATAACAATGAAAAATAATTATGACGATCCCTTTTTTGTACCAAAACTGATCTGGTTTCTAGTTGCAGAAAAGAAAAAAGATATTTTTAATTTTTACGTGAGATTCCAGTGACACAGTTTTGTCTTCCGCCATCAATGCAAAAAACATTCGGTTTCACAAATATTACCACTTGGCCAATAGGACTTCATAATGTGGAACAGATGGGAGGGATTCAGCGCACCCTTTTCCCGCTGGTTTACATTTAGAAAATGAGAAATTCTTCATGGAGTCCCATTCAAGTCGGCAAGATCAAAAAGTAGGAAAAATATAGTCACAAAAGCTTTTCAATGCCATTCAGCAGACTACAAAGGTGACTGTTTTTGCAATGTTGACTTTAAATTAATAGTTATCCAGATAGATACTTTTAAGGAGACGCAATGTACACCAATTCAGTAACTTCACGGCATGTAAAGGAGAACTGCATTTTTGAAATGCTAAAGACCACAGTTTTAAAGGGAAAACAGTTTTTACTATTGAGTAATTTTTACTTTCTATTAAGAAATTGAACTAAATAAAACCATTCAAAGACCTACGCTGCTCGTCAATTCAACACATTTCAATTTTAGAGAATAACATACAATTTTAAAAACAAGGACATTTATTAAAATTAAAGTCAACCCCTAACAAATAATCTATGAATAATAGTTTTTAGAGAACTCTAATAGAGTGTTTTCAGCCACAACCAGGTTCCTGAATTACAGTGTGACCCTCCATATCAGGAGCAGGATTTTTACTAATCTCTTTATATTTTATTCTAGGTTCCTGTTATTCTTATCAATTTCTTTGTAAATGTTTCCCTTGGAAAAAAACAATTCTAATGTCTTTGTCCCAATGTCTGTTTTACTGTCAAATAATTCCTAATTACTTGTATGTTATATGTTCCAATTTTTCCCTCCTGTTTCGATAATTAACTAAACCTTTATACCCTTCTAAAGGTAGAACTTTCGCTTTGTTGCAACTTACCGTATCTTCATCTCATGTCAATTACATTAATCCCTTTATGCACTTGGTAATGGTCAACTGGAAATTTAAGCGACTTAAGCAGTTCGCTATCCCCTTTTAATCCCGATTGAAGCACTTCGTTTACCTTTTTTACCATTTCCTTACCCAAAACCGCCAGTGCTCCACCGATATTATGTATCTTCGTGGCTGAGTTTAACGACTTCAAGTGTGACACAACTCTCTCTGCAGTTAATTAATATTTTATTTTATTTTCAATCGCCCACAAACAGCACTAATAGGCCAATTACCGTGGGCACTTTAACATTTTTAATAACAAGGACGAAACATACATCCATGCCCTAGGTGAAGATTGAAAAATCCACCTAGTCGGGATTGGAAACCGCGACCTCCGGGTTGGCAGGTGAGGACGTTACCCCGCCGCCACCGAGGCCGACGGAACTTATGCAAAACTTCAATTAATTTTGTGCACCCTAGCGTTTCGAACGCTTTTCCATATCTATCAAACGAACAGAAACATCCAGGCGAAGCTTACCGCGGCGTTGTTCAGATGCTCTCGGCATTTTCGGGTCTTCGTCCTCATATGCTGGCTTGGGATGACAACTGTTGTCACGCCGAGCCAACACACGCGGACGCACCCGAAAATGCCCAGAGCACTCAAAGACATCTGGGTTGTATTCTACGGCTCTATACCGTTATTTAATCGCACTTCTATCTCCCATCCCTAAATTCGAACCAATCTTAACCTAGGAATGAGTTAAATCTCTTCGCCAATTTCATATTGATGTATCTGAGGACCACCTTTCCTGTCTGAGAAATCAAAATCATTGCCTTATAGTCATCAATCACATAAGCTGTTTTTTCTTCTCTAGGAATTAAAATTATTGTTCACCGTATTAAGTCTTTTGCGTAAAAATTCACCACAAATGATTCAAATGAGCTCGGAAAATCTAAATTCCTTTTCCTAAACCTTTTAATTAATTACAATGGGATGTCATTGCTGCCTTGTTTTTCTTGTTCCTCTTCGTTTTTCCCCTTTCTTGTTCCTCTTCTTTTCCGATACGTAGAATACCAGTGCTATAGCTATCCAATTGACCGTATATTTTTAGGTCCTAACGCACAGGCCAAGTTTTATTGCACCAGAGTTCGTCTACCTGTTTTCTCGATCTCTCTTAAGTCTCTCAGGTTAAAGTTTCAGAATCAGAAGACAAACGTCAATACCAAGATTTGTTAATTTTTTCTCTCCCCCCAACAACAAGTGATAGGAAAATGAATAACAGCCAAAAGGTATTTCATTAACGGCGAACAAATTAATCCATCCATTATCCAGAAATACATACATTTCCTCAAGTGCCAACTCGATCCGAATGACCTTCACTTACCCCTGCCTCGAACTGTTGGCAGGATGGATTACGAGCTACAAACGATAAACATGCAGTTGGTTACAAAATGAGATGCTGTCGAGGATGTCAATCTGCGCTAATCAATTTCCAATTACCGTCCATAATTCTTATTTCAATCTCCTCCGGTCACTGTGCTGTCAACCTTAGGCAAAACACATGCCTTAACTTAACCCGAAAAGGTGAAAACTTCCGGATGGATTTGAAAATAGATTCCCTATCCACCATCTACACTCCCCGGCTGCTCGTGCCTCTTCCTTCCATACCCCCGGCTCCCTTGATGACGGATGAGACAATTTCCTAACGCACGACCCGTAGCGAAAATAACAACTGCGGAAATCGCACCAGAGGGATAGAGGAGAGGAGTGACAACAAGTCGCGACCGCAATTGAAAATAATGACCGCGTTTGGGATTGAACACTGGTCCCCAACAACTTGTTTCATGGTCGTCCGGCAACAATATGTCCCATTTGGCTCAACGTTGAACGGGAGGATGGTTCCTTAAAAAGGCACCCGTGTGCAACAGAGGGATTTGCCGCCCAAAAAGAATGAAAAAATGGTAGGTGAGTGTGTTTGTGCATTGACACGAGCATGGTATATACTAGCAACCAACTGAGAGTATGTGAGTGGCGTTATGTTCGTCATATGGAGGATACAGTAGGCCTTAAAGCGGCAATTAATTCCTCCAAATTCAGACGCTCTAGATAACCATCCTTCCAAATGAATTATTTCACGTATATAACACACAGGATGTGATAATAATGTCCATTTCCTTTAGAGACTCTAATTCTCAGAAGTATATGAAAGGAAGGTTGTCAAGCGTTGATATATTTACCTTCTAGGTTGCAAATAGGTCGTGATAAACAATCCTGAGTTAGTATGTCCCTTCGAAAATACGAGTGGGAAGATCAAACAAAATTCAGGAGTAGTTTTCCCCACAGCTTAAGTAGATAGTAAAGAAGAGTACGTTATGGTCTGCACCTGATAGGTACAATTAACTGGGATCGTCAATATTGAGCGTATTTCAGGAAAAGTAACTGTTCCACTTAATGTAGAAGTAGTAACTCTTCTTCAATGCTTCCTTTACGTAGACAAAACTCTTGGTTTATTAAAGAATGATTTAATTCACGAGAGAGCATTAAAAATATATTCTCAATCCCAGTTTTCCGGTATAATAGCTTAACGAAAGGGAGGATTGACATGAATGACGACCACCTGGGCTCAGAAAGAACTCGAGAATCTGAGTGGATGAATTGAAGGAAGACAAGACTCTCAAAGACAACAAAATCCGTGGTGAAGTTATCAAAGCTCTGTAGGAAGTTCATACATTCTCCGATTGAAATAAAAAATCTAAACAAATATTACGAAGGTTTGAAAGACGACTATACCGATTTCCACAAGAAAACCAGAAACGATAAAGCGTAGGGGTAATCGACTTTGAGTTTAATATCATTTGTGTTTAAAGTGATAATATGAATGATAAGCTGAAGGGTTCAGGGTAAAATTGAACACGACCCAACTGAAAACCATAAGTGTATTAAGAATGAATAGGTTAAAGACGAATTCCGTTCCCTCTATAGGGCAGAAAAATTATATCTGTAAAAAAAAAAAATTATGTAACATTAATCTGCTTAGGAAGGACCCTGGAAAAAGAAGAGTGGAACAATATATAGTATTACTGGAGCGAATTAGCTACAAGTGGTAGAGTCAAACGTTTTAAAGTGACGCGTCACACTCGTTTCTCCATTTCTCCGCTTAATTCCCCCGTGAAGCAATACAAATTCACACATACAAGGGAGGAAATGAATAATATAATTATTAAATATAATAATTAAAGATAATGCATTCGGTGTCCGAAAAAACATATAAATTACAATTTATCAATTAGTTTCTTGTTTCATAGTTTTTCACGCAACATCAAATGAACCCTTTAACTGAGGTGAACACAAAACAGTTTTCGGGAGAAATACCTGACTCCTTATATGACATCTCTTTTCATGTAGTGTATGTATAATCCTTTGCGTCTAAATTTATAAGGCGAGGGCGAGCCACTAAGAAATGAGGGATGGAGGTCGACCTCTGGGTGAAAAATACTCAATCACAGTAATTTTGGTCAGTGTGTAAGCTCTATTACTTCTTCCTATACCCAATAAACACAGACATACGGGTAAATTAATTTGATAGGGTACGAATGAATAAAATTACCAAAGACGTTCAATGAGACACGGTTACACAAATGAGCAAGCAGAAAATGATTCCTAATTGATACTTGTCGATTGAAAGCAATGTGTATATTCTTTCGCGCTTTTAGGCGATCATTCGGCAAACTTCACTATAGCAATTCATAAAATAGTAATACGGGAACTCTCAAACTGTTGAAACTGAGAGTTAAGGGTACATGTCGGGTCAGATTTTGTGATTAAAAAATCAGTACTGAATTTGGAAGGGACAGAGAGGGTTAGAGGATCTTAGAGGGTTAAAGTTGGATGCATTTGTGCGTAAAAACTATAACTTCCAATACAATTATGGAATGAAGTTGCATGCTATCAGGTAGGGAAGGGGTTAAGAAAGGGCTGAATGTTCCATCATGGCGTCAGTTTTGAGATGACAATTTTTTACCTTAGCTCTCAATCTGGATTAAGGAGGTTCCCTGTGACGGCAGTGTTTCATTCCGCGGGCAGCAAAACATAACGTTCAAAGCGTTCAACAAAAGGAATGCCCACTATCAATCACCCTTATATATATATATATATCAGATTTTGCACGTTTTGATCTGTCACAATGATATTTTGCAGTCCACCGCCTCGAATATTGGTTATAAACAAGCAAAAAGTGTGATTTGAGGCACATGAATTCATTTAGATGTCGAGCTATTGTGTATATTAACCTAATTATATGCATATTGCGGGCGTTATTTCAATTTCCACATTACTTGTTTTAGCTTTAACTCGGCAATAGGAAAGACTATTAATATTAATTTTTTTTTTCAATTTTCTTAAGAAAACAAATTTTTATATACAAGCACTTCGTAACCAAAAAATCGGATGGTATAATAGGATACCTTCATATAAAAAATCGAGAACATACGTGTCACTTATACTGTACTTAGTTTAAATAAATTAGAGTAATTTCTTTGACGTAACGATGGATCCATGACAATATAAATTAATCAGTCCTTCAAATTCCGTCTCTACTTACTCCCGACAACCCAAAAACTACCTTGGAAAATAACATTGATATGCCTCAGATAGAAATAATTTATTTTTAAACACTAATTTTTAAATAGGCTCCAAAACAGCATCGAGACGATATCATGGGAAAAATAAAAAGGGAAAGCAAAAACTTACTAAAAATCGTACGTAAAGCAGCATCAAATAAGTATCTTCAATTAAAAAACAACGGAAGTCAGAAGGAGAGGTGGCGGAAAGAGGCGAGCGGAGTATTACGTAGAATGGATATGGGGTATAAAGAGAGGATCAAAGTTGGTAGACCTTTCAAAATTATTTAACAGTCCATAGGTGAATGAACGTTTGGCGATTGAGAGTTGGAATTCAGTGAAATAGTTTACGTAAGCGCATCGCGCGCCTGGTAAGAGGAAAATGAGAAAGGTCTGATGATCTATGTTTTCAACATAATATTTTCATGAAAAATAATACCATTGTGGACTCGGCGATCAGACAGGGTGGAAATACCAAAGAAAGCTCATATATTGTCAATAGAGAAGTTACGGTAATTTAAGTGAAGGTAGCAAATAATTCAAAAGAAGAAATAATTGGTCGTTCATGCACTTTAATTTACACTGAGATTCTCATACTACAAAAAGTACGATATTCATTTATTCCAGCTATGGATATAAAAAGACATTTAAATGAGCTTTTTTCCACGACATTGTGTAGGAAGATCGAATTACCATGGAATATACAGGGTAAGAATTCGGAAGAACATACATGAATTCATCTCGTAATAATATCCTCTGTGCCGCGTATCTCCCGTTAGATTCACTGGTAAATAGTAGTACAACTAGAATTATTATATAAGCTCTCTTGACCTCAGCTTCGACTGCCCTTTTCTCACTCACGAACCCAATTTAATTATGAAACTATAATTTAACTTTATTGTCAGCTTTAATATTTTCTTTTCATACGTTTAAAAATATTTCTCTCGCGTTCCCTGTGTGCAGTGAATATGTATGAGGATCAATGTATTCTCAAAAGGAGACCAGGTCTCTATTAAATATCAAGAGAAAGTGATAGAACAAAAATAAAGGCACTGTAAAAATATACTGGAAGGTTGATTAGATGAACTGAAACGGTCATCGGTATCATCGTTTACCTTTCAATTCGTAAACTGGGGACCTTCGTTTATTTCGTATACAGTTCTAATTCTCTTTGATAAAATTGACGGTTTCGGGCGTCTCTGGGCGGGTTCCTCCTTCCTTACTCTTGCGGAAAACCAAGTTATTTCTTTTCCCTTGGGCTGCGGTAGCTCTTCTGTCTTACATGTTTATTTGACTTTAAGTATGAGTCACTCGACCTTCCTCATCGGATATTTTACTGTATCTTCCACTCTACGTATTACATCCCTGACGAATCCATTGTCTCAAACAGTGTGTCTAATTCGTATTTTTCATCCTTCACAAAGGACGCGCCATCTGGCCTCTATCGCCTCCTTTCTTCTATAAGATTCCTATATATTTCTATATATATTCTTTCTTTCTTCTATATTTCTTATTTTATCTGCCCGTGTAATCCTCAGAACACGACCTTGTATCAAGTTTCCTCGAATGATTTTTCCCTTCTGTTTTCCCTCGTGGCCTTTCCTTTGATGTTTGGTTCCACGCTCTTCCCGAATATTTTCACATGCTGTTTCCTTCTTTGTAATCGTATCCCCTGTGAGCAAAGCGGTTCAATCCGCAGAGCGTAATCTCATCCGATGTTATGCTTTTCCGAAGGCTGGTGAATGCTTCTAATTGCTTTAATATCTCTAGAACTTCCTCCTGCTTCTTCCATTTCCATTCAATTATTTTGATTCCATTCTTATTTTCATTTCAATGTTGAACCTGTTATGCTCGAATATGCCTTCAACTCGACTTGATTCATATAACAAGATAATTTACACCGATTCACTCTGGTTATTTAAAGAACAATATCTTGTATTTATTTTAAATCACTGGTGAGATATTTAATTACTGCCCAACTCACTTAATTTCTCTCCCGAATTTATTTCGCTTTATGACGATTTGTTAATTGTGGAATATCGTACATCGAATATTCTCCTGCTGCTGTGACTTTTTCCAATTTTTTTTCCAGTGGCTCCTCCACTCGAATTCATGGAAAGCCTTTTACAAGGTTGAAAATAACAAGCACAATGACTTGTTGACAATGACGTAAATCAGTCTTTCAACGAGTACCCTCAGAGTGCAGCATCGCTTGTGCCCTTCTTTTTCTGAATCGAAATAGGTTTACCGGCATGTTGCCTTCAGTATTTCCCTTTACGCTTCATAAGTTTTTCGTGCTGTTAAATATGTTTTAGCACACAATAAGCTGACCCAAATTTGAATATTCACCACTCATTTTCTTTGACGTTGCAATAATTACACACCCCTTGAAGTCATACTGTCTAGTTATCCGAAATAAAATGTACTTAGCTTCTTCTTGGAGAATGGAAACAGTACAGTTTGAACATAGAAATGATCTTCATAAGAGAAGGTTTGGCGAAATTCCAAAGAGGACCTAATATAATGAATTAAGGAACTATTTCAGAGGAAAAATTGCTCTTCGTGGAGCAAATAATAGGGAAAGAGGTCACAGAAAAATTCAAATTGTTCTTCTCTCTTTTAAAATCTCCACAGAGAATCGCAATAAAATGAAACCAGGGCTGAAGAGCTATGAGACTGCTATCCATAAGTACGCACGAAGACCTACTAAACGGATTCGCTTCTCTAAGATCGGAATTTCATTTTCAGGATTTTTCGATAACTCTATGGGCATATTTGAAACGGTCAGAACTCAAGTTTAAATTACATCAGTTTTTTCCCGAAGGCGGTTCCCATCTTACTAAAATCACTCACCACATCCTTGACTCACGAGGGGTCTACACGGGCGCCAAAGACACTCGTAAGGCTGTCGTGAGGGAGACGCCACACGCAGGGAGCGCGCATCCCCCCCTTCACTTTGAGAGCGGCATCTTGCTCGTTTCCACATCTGTTTCTTAGTATTGGGCGGGCCAGAAATGGAGCGGAGGGGTTTTTATACGAGCCCAAAACCACGGCGAGGATACAACGTCCCATGGATGGGTCGAGCGAGCGGGGTGATGATTCAATCCACCAAGGCGTTCCAAGGCGAAAGCACGGGCCGATTTACGACCAAGCATTCCACGTCGATACTGCTGTAGATCTTTTAAGTGGGAGTGACTATTGCAGGAGCTCTACGAAAAAATACATCCGGAAGTAATATGTTAAGGATTTGGATCGACCAACGAACGGTCCCGTGGGAGGGATTCCTACAAGGCGAACGCTCTTGGCACTGCAAAGCACATTGTAAAACACGAGTCTGCGTTATTATTTCGAATGCGCCCAAGTGGGAGGACACGTTCCCTCTGTTGGTAAGGTGACATAGGTATCTGGGGCATTCGGGTAAGATGTCTTCGAGTCCCATAAAACTGATGATTACCCACGTGGGATATTCATGGCAATGCTCCGATAGGAAAAGTTAAAAAGTGTTGCCCGCTTGAGGAAATGCTCAATCAAATGGTCGATCACATTTTTCGTAATACTCTATGCTCGAAATGTGCACCACCGAGGTTACCACTCAATGACTTTAACTCCATGCAGGACCATAGCAAGAAAATACGAAAAATTAAGAAGGACAAAAGATTGATAGCAAAAATTCGATACCACCTCTTTACTGACGTATTCTACACTCAAAATAGAGATTTTTCTTCAAGTATAAGATTGGATTTGTTTTCAAAATATGCGTAGAATAGAGATATACGTTATTTATCTTCATCTCTATTTCCAGGCAGTAGCTCGTAACAACAAGCAAGGATGGTGAACAAATCCGGTTTGGGGAACTAAATCTTAGCGCTGAGTATGTGGATAAAGATCTAAAGCGACAGAAGGATACCATCTAATACACAAGGTAATATGTGGATCTCACAATACCATAATAGTAAAACAAACCATGAGATGTGATGCATGTGTTCTCAAATATAAACTTAACGGAATTCTAAATGAAATAATCTGAGAAAAAGTATTAATGGACAGTAAAAATATCTTTTTATTACTTAGGAAATTACTTGTTTTGCTATTACCTTCAATTCTGAAGGGTTGCTCAAAATATATACAAAGTTTAATACTTGAAAATAACTCGAGATACTAGCAGTGCCTTAGAAGTATGATTAACTTCGTATTTATTTACTATTTGTATTTATGCTCTGCTTATTTTTTGTTTTATTATATTTATTACATGTTATGTATCCAATTTAATTGGCCTTGTGATGTTTTTGGATCAATTAAATAAATAAATAATATGATTCACTTCCTTCACATTCACTACCTATATAAAATAACGAAAAGGGTCCTTAATATCATGCCTTAAGTATCATATGCATATAAAGTTAAAGTTAACTCTTTCAATATTAATTTCTAAATAATTTATTGATTTTAAAGCTGAACTGTAGTGGATGTATGTGTATTTCGAACAATCATTACTTTCTTCCACATTTGTCAAAAATTCTTAATCAAGAGTGTTAATTAGGATAATGCCAAAGTGAAAAAGTCGATACAAAATATAATACTAAATTTCAAAATCAAGTAAATGTGTGGCCGTCTAGAAACCAAATCACGGTATTGGTAGTAGTAATAGTATTTTTGTTTATAGGGTGCTTCGACGGCTATGGTCATTTCGAACCTCTTCAATTCATAGAAAAAACCCATCTGCACAAACACAACATACATGCATGGATTCGAACCCGCGACCTTTGGGTTAGCCGGCGAGCAAGCTACCCACCAGGCTAACCCGGTGTGCTCAACAATTGGATGTCGGCTATTTTAGAGTATAGAGAGATCTCTATCGAAAAGAGATGGGGGGAATATTATTCGGCCCTTATACAACTGCAAATTATTCCGGTTTAAATAAAGTGCGCAAATGTTTACAATAATTTAGTGAAATATGAAACATTTCCCCCTGTTTTACTTACACTTACGGCCTTATTCATAAATCCCGTAGTATGCTACTAAAGCCTTAGTAGAATCTATTTTAGTAGCATACTATGAAAACGAAATTCATAAAGAGCTACTAGGCTTAGTATCGTCTGCTAAGCTACTAACTTAGCAGCAGGCTTTAGTCTTGATTGACAGTCACCTTGATTAGTAGAGATACGTAACTTGGTTATCCTACGATGTGGTTTCACTTCCTATGTTAATAAATATTAATTGTCGAGATTTTAAGAAAACAGACCAAGGTGAACTGCAAACTTGTGTTACTAAATTAATGCAGGTGTGGTAAGCGTTTTTTTGTTTTTCGTAGGAATTGATTTTTTCAGTTGTTTATATATTCAGCGTTAGATGCCGTTCTGAAACTGCTCTGTGTTTTTGACGGCAGGTTTTATGAAATAATTTCATCTGCTGTGATTATGACCATTTCACAATAATCATTAAATTGTTACTTATTGCTTTATTTTGCTTCCGATTCTTGCGGGTGTCAATAGGAGTGCTTCGCGCCAATAAAATACGAAGTTATTACTCAACCCAGTGCATAATAAACCCGTGGCAAGACTATGGTGGGTGATCACTCTCTTAGTAAGTTGTAAGAACTTCAGTAATAAATTGTTTGGTTTTCTTAAACATAGGGTTGAAAATTTGCCATTCTGGGGGAAGTTGAAATATAATTAGACCAACTTGGTATCTGTATAGCCAGTGAATATGGCTTTTTAAGTGAAAGCGTTATTGAAATTGGCGCATAACCACCATAGTTTATGTGATTTAAGGTAAGTTACATTTCCAAAGTAAAAAAGTAACCAATAGATATACTAATGCATATATATTCCATGATGTTATTGGTGACATCGTAGGTATGATATTTCTATAGACGGAATTCGATTAGATTTTGTTTTTGGTTTTCAATGTATTAAGCAAGTAGAGAAAGTTTGTTATGGCTTAAGCCTTTTATACAGTGGACGTAAGGCGTATGACGCAAGCCGTAAGCTAGCAGTAAGGGTCTCTGCCGTAAGCCGTAAGAAAGAAAGATGGCCAGGTCTCATATTTACGGTTTACGTCTCACGGCAGATGAAAATTTCAGCCAATCAGAGGGCACCATTACTACCGCCGGTGTCAGTCACGAACCAGTGCTTTTTCGGAAGCTTTTTTGGAGCGGCGAAGGCAGTTTACACGTTCAGTTATATCATTTAAAATTTCGGACATTTTTATTAGCACTAAACAGTTTTGCCTTAAAGGATCGTTGAGGATATGGAAGACGAATGTATACTGCACATGACATGGTGATTAATGTGTGATGCATGTCATAGCATATAGCGCATTATTTTTTGGATGTTTCGTCAAGAGAGTTCCTAGCTATTTAACCGTGTGGCGAAATCTTAAATTATTAAAATGAACGTGGAGACTGCCATCGCTGCTTCAAAGAAGCTTCCCCGAGAAAGCAATAGGTGGTGATATTGACACCGGCGGTAGTAATGGCGCGCTCTGATTGGCTAAAATTACGTCCTCATTGGAGAATGAAGGCAGTAAGAGAATCCTTAAGTGTTACTGCTTACGGCATACGTGCTACGGCTTACTTCCATTGTAGAATAGTCTTTAGTAATACTACAGTAATGCGATTCTCGTTTGAGTTATTGAAGTTTACCTTTGAATTATTTTCATTGGAGATACGTTTGGGGAACTACATCTACATCTATATAATATCCTGCAAGCCGCCACAAGGGCGTGTGGCAGGGGGTGAGCCACCACCATACATTCACATGC
>WURS02470811.1:0-13051 GCA_011762765.2 Rhinocypha anisoptera | reverse complement strand
AAATATAAATAAAAAAAGGATAATTTGCTGTTGTAAGAAAGAAGCCATTCGTCATTTTCTCAATCCTTCTCGCTCCATCGCTTTAGCACACTTTGATTCACATTTCACCTTGACCATCAACGGGGTTTTGACTAAAAATGGTAGAAAAATAATTAAATTTATATTATTTTATTTTGGGCAATAATAAAATCGAGATTTATGAAAAGAAATAAATAATTCAAAGCATGAATATGTGCGTGTGTAAAGCAAGAATATGTTTGAAATTCACGTCTTGCCCAAGTCAAATTGTTTTCGGTAATGCATCTAATTCTATTCTTATTCTTATGATATTTATAGAATGACAATAATAATAAAAATAAAATATTGCTATAGATCACTTATCTCTGCCGCAATATCACATAATTGGAATTAAAAATGATATAAGTCTCAAGAAAGAAAGATCTAGATTAAAATCATCAAAGGTAGTCATCATTAAACAAAACCTTGCGTGTGTTAGTGTGATTAATTAGAAAGCGTGTGCATACGGTGGTTTTCCAATGAGTGTGAGTTATCTCTCAGTCAGTCAGTGAGTCTGTGCCCACGAAGGCATCACCTCGCCGCATCCTCATCACCATCGTGATGATCGTCATTGCGTAGAGACGAGTGAGAGCATCCTCGTCATCATCACCGCTGCGAGGTGCTGAGACTGGGCCAGGCTGGCAGAGTGTCTGGTTGGCAACAGACAGACACACACCATGCATACTGAAGTACTAGTGCAGTACCGAGCGATCCAGTCGAGTCAGTTTGTCTCGCCGTCTGCCCTCCAAGTCCGACTGGGCATCGAGCGGGTGCCTTCACTGCCAATGTCACCACATTGCCACACCAAGCACACACACACTCACACTAACATGAATGCATATACACACTTTTTCTTCTTGTTGTTCCCATTGTCTTAGCACGGGCGTGTGCTCGCGCCCACTCGCCATGCACGCGCTCAAGCATCCACTGATCCGCCGACATCATTGGCAACGGGAAACAAGAAAAACAAAAAAAAAGTGACACAGCATGTTGGGTGATAACCATAAAGTGAAGCTGCAAGCTAGATGTAGTGCAGTGAAGGCTCCTACTGGACAGATCGGGGGCCACTCCAATCGAATGGCAGCCTTGATGCGCGCCACCGTCATATTCACTAGCTCGTTAAGCTCCTCCGATGTCTTAGCAAAGACAAACTTGATCGTCGATGCAATAGACAAACTGTCACTTCTAGTCTCAGTTAATTTTTTTCACACACACAACACACTTTTTGCTCTCTTTCTCAACCCCGAATTTGCGTGAGCAAATAACATGTGTAATCTTCTTTGTATAGAAATATAAAATGTTGCCGTGTGTTACGAAATTGCCAACTTATATTTGATTTGAAATATCTTACCAGATGCAACTGGAAATCTCCTCTAACTGAACGATAACTTTCCAATCGAATCAAATTAAATCAAATCAAATCTGTTCTTTCCATTTTGCAATTCTGGCATTTCTCGAAACCAAAATCTAGGCCAGTTCTTTTTTGAATTTGATTTGTGCTAGTTTATTGTTCGAAGTACACTATTGTAATAAAAAAATTCCATGTGTGCATATCGCAAAGTTAAACACATTTTCTTTGGGTGATCTCTCTCTGACGCTCGTTTTCATCATCTAACATAGGCCAACTTGCACCATTTATCCGGTAATGGTGCGCATCGCAGTTCGCCTTATTTAAGATCGTCACAGCAACAAAGATGACGGTGACACAACGTTAAACGCATACAAAGTTTCCATTTTGAAAAAGCTTTATTAGCTGTGTTTATCTTGAGTTTTTTGAGAAAAAAATCTAACGACTTGCCGCCTCACTTCTGGTTCTGTGCAGAGGTCATTTCTTATTGAGAGAGAGGGAGAGAGAGAGAGATTCGCACACGTGTCGTGACAGCTCATTGAGTTGGAAACATTCTGTCCATCGTCTCTCTCTCTCTCTCTCTATCTCTTTCATTGTTATTCTCCGTTTTCTATGCTATTATCTCAATAGTCTGCGAGTGATGGCTCGATGTCGTAATCAATCAGTCCCCTCAAGCGCGCACACAGACACACACTCGACCCAGATCACCGCCAGAACCATCACCATCACAATGCCAGACAGGCTTTCTCTCTCTCTCTCTCTCTCTCTCTCTCTCTCTCTCAATCAAGCAAACTTTCCATTTGAGAACTCGCTCACTCGTGCTCCTCACCATCACAAAATTTTCCAACACTTGCCAGGGCCCTTCTAAACCTAAATACAACATGCATTACACGCGATAGAGGGTGAGAGAGAGAGAAAATAAGCACACTCGATTTAGCGTGGTTCTCGAGGAATAATTTCCTATCCCGGTAAAGTTTGAAAACCGATGAAGTCTTTTGACTCATTCAGGAAATAAAGATATGACTAGTACCTACCGACAAGTACTGTAGTATACTGTTCTTGCCTGTGTAACTGTGTAGTGGTGGCGGGTGAATTTCGAAATCTCGCCCACCCCTACACGAGACACCTTTATCGTTATTCTACTCTGGGTGGTGGTAGAATTCCGTGGCGTGTATCAGGCGGGCGCTATGTGGCTCCCACCAGGTGTATACGCGCACACACGTTGAATGATTAATGGCAAACGAGAGATCGGTATCACACCGGCGTCAATTTAAGTGACACACACACACACAAGTCTAGCCATTTGACAGAGCGAATCAAGAGGACAAGAGGCTACACAGATAGAGGAAGAGAGAGAGAGAGAGAGAATCGGTCTAAATCAGATAGAAGACAAGAAAGAGAATGAAGGATAAGAAATAAAGCAAACAGAGAAAAAGAATTGTTGTAAGAAGAATATTCCGACTGTCTAACGAGTGGCGGCTAGCTTCGACTCGCTCCGCCACTCAGCCAATTTATTCCGCTAATTTGACTCGGCTCCGAACTGGTCGTTGTCGGGATCGTAATTTTTCAAAAAGGAAAAGAATAACAATCCAAACAGAAAGAGAGAAAGAGTCGTAACTAGTAGTCGTAACCAGTGCTCAAAGCAAGAAGATGACGGCCAAGAAGACGACCAAATAATAAAATCAGAAGAAGAGCTAAAAACAAAGAAGCAGACACGGCTTTGTGGCGGTGGTGGACACACACAGAGAGTGAGTGAGAGAAATAGAGAGAGAGAGAGAGAGAGAGAGAGAGAGAAGACAATCGGATTGCCTCGGTAGATAGCTAGACAGATGGACGGACAAGACAGATTCCGATTATACTGCTATGGGTTTATGATTTCTTGAAAAATTATCCTCTCACTCAAACAAGCGGAGAGAGAGAGAGAGAGAGAGCTTGTGAGATATATTGTCCTGTTTCTTTTTCTTTTCTACTTTAAAAAACTAGCTAATTCGACGACTGTCAGAGGAATGTGTCCGCGTTAACACGCTGTGATGAAGAACAATGCTTCGGACATGTGCCATTCCGTCTCGGCGTTAGGACACGAGAATTGGAATTGAGTTATTATGGCTTTCCACTTGGTTCATTTATCAAACAGAAGAATTTTGAGCCAGAGAGAGAGAGAGAGAGAGAGAGAGAGAGAGAGTGAAGGAGGGTTTACCTCTTGCTCTAATCTTTTTCTCTCCCTTGGCACGTGTGCCAATCCACATGTTCTCAATGATTTATGGATTTTTGCTTCAAACTTTTTTTGTTAAACAATCCACTTAATTCATATACACTAATACCTCAAGAGCGCAGAAATCAGAGAAGTGGTAAAAACATTCACGATACAAGAAGCAACGCATGCGCACAACTCATTTTTCACTCTTTTCATGCAGTGAATTAATATTATATTTATATAAATTTGAATTTTAAGGTAAGATAAGAAAATTAAAATTAATTAACTCTAATGAATCAATTTGTTTTATACAGCATTCGAAATATCTAGGACCGTTGCCGCTAGATGGCGCTGTGTTGGTTTGAAAGTTGTACAATGTTTCTCTCTTGTTTTCCAGAACTCATACCCACTCATTCCAACTAACATCTAATTCGATTAAATAATCAATTTTGAGTTTTTTAAAAGTACTTTAATTTAAAAAGTGACGTAAAATATATTATTTTTCTTCCACCGAATGCCATAAATAGAAATTTGTCAATGGCACAACTGTCTGTCTGTCTCTTCTATGTCTTTCTTTCTTCTCTTCACTTAATACTGCATATAAATTACCCCGAATAAAAAATCATTATCGTCTTATGGTCATGTGGTATCATCACCATCACCATCATCATAATCGTGGTGATAAAATAGCACCAGTACTACTGCAAAATAGAATTTGCAGACATTTCTCACAGCATATATAAATGAATGGATACAAACACGAACAAGTAAGTAGAATAGTAACAATGACAGTAGCAAATAACTTTGTCTTGTTTCCAACTATCCACTTGGAATCGAAATCAAGTGCAATTTTTCATAAATTAAAAAGGTTTGCTTTTTTGCTTTTTACGAGTGGTAAGTAAATTTGATTGGGTAAGCTTGAGTAACCAAAGTAGGGATCTTCTCTTTTTAGCATTTTATTTTCCACGTTTATTTCTCATCTTTCTTATCGATTTTTTGTACTTTTTTTGGTCTTTGCACCCTCTCTGACTTTCATGTACAAAAGTTTCCCATTATAATGGTGGAAAATATGTCGAAATATTGTGTAAACTGATCTCGGTGGATAATGAGCAAGTAACACACTCAAAGTATCGTCTAGAGGGGAGAATTGACTCAACGCCAATGTGTACCTTCCTAAGTCGGGGTTTAGACCCGTAATGTTCTGTTGAGCCAAGGTCGAAGTGGAGTGAGTGAGATAGAAGGGGGAAGAAAGAGGGGGTGAGTGAGTCTCCAAAATGAGTGTGTGACGCAACACGGGTCCGATTGCCAGTGTTTGGGTGCAACCAAGTGTGTGGCTCGCCCAATGGTGGTGTACTTTGAAGATTTGTAATCTCTCGCAGACACGTTCCCGGGCTGAGTCGATCAATCGATGTGGCGAGGTGGAAAACTGCTGGAGTGGTCTGAGAAGTGGGCGCCTATCTCTTCCAGACTGGCATGATTCGAGCAGCACCACTCACTGGCATCATCCTCCTGTAGACTTTGACACCTCGAACAGTGTCAGTCACCAGACGAGCTCGTGCTCAGTTCTTGCTGTGGGTTTTCGATCATGTGAGGCACCACTCTGGCCATACTTTGTTCACTTCCATCTTTCTCTCTCAGGCCTACTCGAGGTCACTGACTGACTTTCACCGGAAATTCGAAGAGACAAATCGGACAAGTAAAGTCTTACAAATGAACTATTATATTAGTGTGATGAATAGAGGACCAAATAAATACACAGACAAACACCTCAATAGTCAAGTAGACCTCGCATCAAAGCAATTAATACAGATGATGATACAGAGATGTGCTGTAAAAACATTAATTATTATTAGTATATATCAAAACTACTCTCAAAACTTTCCCTGTTTAGTAGAATTATGCCAGTTGTTTATGTATTTGGACACAAGTTTATTTTTGAACCATTTGGTGGAAATGTTGTTTAACGTTATTTATTTATTAAGTGACGCGACAACCTAACTTGATATAGTTGGAAGATGGTATGTAGAAATAGTTAAATAGCGACACAATTAAATTTCACTTATTAAGTTTTTAATAAAACATTTTTTCTATTTATTTGTTATCTTCTAGATTTATTCTGATTTGATATTCGTCACTTCATCAAAATAATTGTGAAACTTTTCCCTAGGGTGTTACTAGTGGAGTCTAATACAAGTTAATCAACGCATCTAAAGTTGTGTCATACATTTAGACTTGCAATGAGAAATATTGCGTTTAACTTAGCAAAATAGTGATAAGTTGGTGTGGAACCCAACCCAATGCCATCTCAAATCATCTTCTTTTCTATCAAAACTCAACTTATGTCTGTAAAAGGACACAAGCAAAAAAAACCTAACCCTAACTTAGACCTGAGAGAGAACGAAGGTTATCAGAAGGTTGACTCGACTTGACCTCTGACAGTGAGGTGTCACACTAGTCGAATTTTGAATTCGACCCTCCTCAAATAGCACAACGCAAGCAAAGCAAACGACCAATTAAGATGTTAATTTGCTTTTGTTGTTCACTATATCTTTTTCTCTCTCTCCGTCTTTTTCTCTCTTGCTCTCTTGACTGGTTGTGGTTAGAATAAGAGCTCAAATGTGCGTGTGTGCGTCGCATGGTTGCCTATCGGAAGCCATCCGGTCACGTAGGGTCATCTTTCTGGTTGGCAAGAGAGAAAGCAGGTGTATAAGCGATTTGAAATGCAAATGCAAATCGAGTGTGTCCTTTCTCTCTCTCTTACTCACTCAGTACCTCTTACACATAACATACCCCTCGGTGTTATCTCGATGTGTGCCACAATGTCTCACAACTCAAATTAAAGAGAGAAAGCGAGGACATACCTCGAAAGGTTCCATTGGCAAGGAAGCGAGAAATAGAGTGAGAGAGAGAGAGAGAGAGAGAGAAGAAAATGGTGGCTATCGATCTCAACTAGGCAAGAGAGTGTCACCGTAGAGGATCGCAGAGGGTTGACCGAGGGTTGCTCGAGTGCTCGCGAGCCATCGAGATAGCGAATGCGGCATGCATCGAAACGGCACGCTTAAACTGAGTTCAACAATTAGACATCACACACACATAACACACACACACAAACATATCATAGTGTGTATTGTGTTGCTTATGCAAAAAAACGAGATAAGCTTCCCTGTGAGTTCACCACCACTGTCATTAAGGTTCAATCCGTCAAGTGCATTTGTTCTCATTAGAAACTCAAAAAAAGTTTGCACTAATTTGGGTAGAAATTATTTTCCGCTTGGCAAACATAGATATGTGTTCATGCAAAAACTTGTAGGGAAAAAAATTTCTGATAAGTTTAGATCAAAACATGAGATAACACCAACGACACTCAAAGTGGATTTTATTAAAATGAGAGGAGGACGTGTGTGTGTTTTTTAATCTCAAATTGTAAGTTTTAAACTAAGCTTTCTCCCACCATTTTTGGGTATCATTAGTATCGAATGTGATGCAAGTGCACAGCTTCACACTGCAATCGGAGAAGGGAGGTAGAGATGAGAGAGAGAGAGAGAGAGAGAGAGAGAGAGAGAGAGAGATGAACTTAATCCTTGAGCGTCATCAGTGATTGATCGATCGTTTTGCACTAGTTGCTTTTAGCTTACCTATTATCATCGCTCTCTCTCTCTCTCTCTCTCTCTCTCTCTCTCTCTCTCTCTCTCTCTCTGAGACAAACACCTTACATTGTGTGTATATGTTTAAAATAGAGAGGGTAACACATCAAAGAACGTGGTAGGCATATCACAGTTTTGTTGGGAGTTTTGGAGTGCCAGATTTGTGCAATTTTGACCTAGAGGATAATTTAGAGAAAGAAAGAGAGAGAGAAACTCGAGTGAGACATCAGAGACATCTCGGCTCCTGTCTGTCGGATGTCTGGCTCAGGCCAGCTGTACTGGTTCACTCCATCTCTCACCACCAGATTGATGTGCTCAAGTCTATCTATCACTCCCTCTCTCTTTCTCTCCCTCCCTCTCTTCTTATCTCTTTCATTCACTGAGTCTCTCTCTTCTTTATTTTGGCTGAAAATGATTTCTCTATATCTGCTGCGGATCAAGTGTAGGAGACTCGTAGCTCGCCCAAGCATCAGTGGGCATCATTAGCACCACTTTCTCCTCATTATAACTTCACATCTCCCCCCATTGGCTGTATCTTCCTGGAGATAACATTTTTAAATTAATTAAATACCTTATACTACTGCCAACCTTATAATAATCTACCAGTATTGAGAGCTACATGTAGAGCTCTGCAACGTTTAGTGATTAGATAACCTTTTCTTCTTTTTTCTGCTTCTTTACTCTTATTCTTTCTTTTTAAAAAAACTTTGACGTCAGCATCACCTTGTGACTAAAATGCTGTAAAAATGGTAGATCAAAACAACTACTATAATTATAAAATTAATAAAGGGTTAAGAACATTTAATCGTCAAGGTCGAAACGTTTATCACCTTTTAATCATATTCTATTATTTTTATTTTGTAGATTATGAATTACATCTATGAATTGTCATTTGTCATGTGTCACCGTGACATTGTCACGTGACTCTTGTCGATTTGCACTAAATGTGTTGGTGTGGACATGAGACTGTCATGAAAAAGAAGGGATCTTACACAGAAAACGTCTTTATAAAAAGTACAGTTTGCCCTCAAACTTAAGCGTTGTGGAAAAGGCAAAGTAAAAAACATTCGATCCTTCTATCTTGCTTTTCAACAACGCGTAAGTTTGAGGGCAAATTGTACTTTTTATAAGGACGTTTTCTGTGTAAGACCCCTTCTTTTTCATGACATGTCATAAAACTGTATTCTCGTGGGGAGTCTGTGAACCGTTCAAGAAATTTTCATCAACAAATATTAAAACTGGTGAGTGATATTTAGTGCAGATCGCACAAATGCAGTGGTGATGGCATAAACGTTTGCTTTATCCGATGTTTTTTGGAATGTAATCGACTGGCATGTTTGTCTGACTCTCTCTCTCTCTCTCTCTCTCTCCTCTATGGCATATCACAGTTCGGTCGTCTCGAGCTTTGAGTCTAACTCTAGCGGATGCGATATCGATAAGAGTTCAAGCTCACAGCAACCCTATGTATGGCTATGATAATTGCCAATTGAAGCATCGATGAGGCGCTTCATCGAAGTGGCCTCGTGCTCCACTAGCTGTCGCCTCTCATTGTTTGTCATAACCAAGAGGGTGAGCGAGAGAGAGAGAGAGAGAGAGAGAGAGAGAAATCACTAGGACTAAAGTCGTCGAATGCGAGACAATCACACCACCATCTTATGTGGGTGTGTGTGTGTGACTGCCTCGCATTTTCTCAATTGTACTTGTCAATTTAGTTAGGTTCATCTTGATTGCATCACGCTAATTGGCCTTCTTCGTTTATTCACTAATTACCCAATTATCATAGATCACATAAATCATTTTTAATTTAATGTGAGCGCAAACGCGCAATTAGTGCAAAGCTTTTCAAAACCCTTGGCGAGAACTCATACGTCAACAACAGGTTTTAACTGCTAGATTTGGGAAAACAATTGCTTCAAAAGATTTTCTTGACTTTCTCTAAACTAAGATCAGCATATTTGTTTGTGAAGTTTTCTTTCAAACACTAGTTTGTGTTTCAGACACATTTAAGATGAGTAACACAAATCTAAAAGTTTCCGAACAAAAATGCTGGTTTAGTTTAGAGCTAAACTTATCTCAAACTTGAACTTGAACATTTTACATAAAATCTTGTTGATAGCTGTTGATACCTCTCTCTCTCTCTCTCTCTCTCTCTCTCTCTCTCTCTCTCTCTCTCTCTAGCTCTCTAGCTCTCTTTATGCTAAACACATTGGATAAAACGTTAATGTTGTTTGTTGCTGATCATAAACCTTTATTTGATGTAAAATTAAGTGGTGCGCACACCGGCAGTTAAGATGACCTATCCTTCTCTCGCTCTCTCTCTCTCTCTCTCCCTCTCTTCATCCATCTTCTCTTTTTAATCAACTTAATCTTACCGGTTTTATGTGGCTGTGCACTTACTCGCCCACTCTCCATTTGAGTGCGTGTATGGGTGAGTGAGTGTGTGTGTTCCTCAAATGAATCTCAAGTCGGATTATGTCACCGAAGGCATTGCTGACGATCAAACGTAGTGTCTAGGTGAGGTTGGCAATAAAAGTGCCATCATCATGAACCGTGAAAGGTTAAGGATCCGTCATGCCACTCAAGTGAGCCCTTTGCAGGTTTATCTCTCTCTTTCTCTCTCTCTCTCTCGTGTTATCTCTCACTCGGTTCCTCGCACGCTTGTGTGCTGTTGAGTCATAAATCGCATCAAGGGCAAAGGTGCATCCACTGACTACGGGGATTGCAAGTGTCAGAATCAAATCAGAGAAAGAGAGAGAGAGAGAGGGAGAGAGAGAGAGAGAGAGAGAGAGTCATATGTCACAATGGAAATGTGTTTGTCAACACGAGCCACTGTTTGCAGTGAATCATCATCCTGAGATGCGGCTAGTCTGGTTTTCATTTGATTGAGCAATCTGTTTACCCGCTACCATAACAATAAGGCACACACAAAGAACGTAGAAGAAAGAGAGAGAGAGAGAGAGAGAGATAGTGGATGAGATTAACACCGATATGATACACGTGCAATGTACAGGTCGATCGCCTAATCGACCCTTTTCAATAGCAGTGCAATTTAATTTTAAAATAATTAAAATATAATGCTTGTTGAGAGTGTGAGAATATTACGCCATTCAATACGCGTACTTTTTTGTTGACTTTAATTTTACTGAGATTGAGAAAGTGTCAAGTGGAAGATGGAGATAAGGAGCAGAGAGAGAAAGAGTCCACAACCCTACTGCCCTCGATATTGATGGCGATCGATAGATGTTGTTGAACTACAGAAGTAGACCAACAGTGAGCCACGTGAAGCCGTTGACTTTAATATATTTTAGTTTAAAATAATCAGTTTAAATTAAATTTTAAAAAGTGTGCGTTTTTAAATTGTAAAGTGAAACGACGTCATCAATTAGGCCAATTAGAGTGAAAAACAACAACACCAAAGGACAAAACGTTTTACCATCGTTGTATCCGCCATAAGCGTACAACAACAGTCGTCACATCACCACTATCACCATATCGTCATTGCCAAACGTCGATGACCGACTTAATTGGAGGACAACAATTGGTTTTCAATTTTCATTATTTTTAATTTTAATATTATTAATATAATTATATAATAAAAATCAAACAAATGAAAAATGCTTCCAGAAATTTTGTGAGGGTGACAACAGCAAACAAAAATTCTTTTATATGAAATCACCGTAATTAAATTAAACTCTTTGAATTTTGTGTGTGTAGTTATTAAATACACACATTTTCCATTTATTATATTAATAAAAACCATATTTATTTAATTAATCAAGCTTAGATAATAAAATAAAGCTTCTCGAGTCATCTCATTACCAGACCTGATGCAACCGTGCTTTGTATCCCATTCTCTCTCTCACCCTCCCTCTCCTTTTGACATATGTGTGCATGTGCTTTAGAGTGTCATAATTTTGGGATAGGATTTTGTTTGTGCACTGTAGATGAGTCGTAGGTTCTTTGGAATTTTTTTTGTGATAACGCTAGAAAGAGAAAGGGTGAGAGAAAAAAATTGTCTCTAATGATGGCCTTGTTTCCATCCTTAAAGTTAACTAAAAGCAAGGATGAGAGAGAAGGGGATAAAGATTAATTATTATAAATAGAAAAAACAGGCAAAAAATAAAGAAATAGAAAGAAGATGAATAAAGAAATGAAGATGAAGAGAGACAGAGAAACATAAGAATAGAAGAATTAAGGAAACTAGCTACCCCTGTCGGAAATAGTAGTGAGGGACAACTCAATGGTATCGATTTTGGGACATTTTCTCCCTTGACGCCAAAGTACGTTTTATTTAAGAGGGAGTGAGAGACAAAATAAAATGCGAGAAAATGATAAAGAGTGGAAATAGAAGAGAGTGAGAGAGAGAAAGAGGGAGAGAGAGGGAAAGAGATAGAGAGAGAGAGAGAGAGAGTGCATTATCGGTTGATGGAACTGTGACTGGTCGGTGGTCTGGCCTCTATGGCGACAGGTGGCACCGGTAGACTGTGCGACGCCATTCAGTGCCAACACAGCAGGGCGTCATGGAATGTGACGCCCGACTCGGGGGTTTGTCTGTCTTGGCAACAAGTCTCTCTCTCTCTCTCTCTCTAACTCACTCTCAGAGACCACCGGCGTGGGTGCGAGCGGTGGTGATAGTGCCCCACTGCATTAGACTGGCACTACCGATCACGAGTTGCCCACTACGATTAGTGGGTCGCATCACTAAGAGAGAGAGAGAGAGAGAAAGAGAGAGAGAGAGAGAGAGACCAAGGGTCATCTCATCAACATCTCTCGACTCGGCTTTTATTTTGCAATCCAAAACAACAACATTAGTACACTTGTGTTCAATGGGAAATGAGAAAAAACCTTGAACAAAAAAGAATGTTAAATCCTGAGACAAATCACGTCTGGCATAGAAAAAGCAAATGTCACTCGATTCCACTCATATCTTGCTCTCTCTCTTTCAACCATATGACCAGTTTTTTCGTAATTTGTAATATTTGATAAGAGTCGGGTTAAGCATGGAGAAGAAACAGATACACACCAATGCAATGACCCGCCCCGAACCTTGAACCTTGAACCAGTGAATAAACGAGGCTACTACTCACTCACTCAATTGCTAATTTCAAATAGTTTAATGATAGTCGTTTGACGTAGTCTTCGATTGAAGTCAGAGAATGTCAAACGATTTCTTTATCACACATAAACTATATCCCTATTTCTCTCACCCTATCTACTACAGTACACTAGGTGATAGTGGGGTGAAAGATGGTGTCACATTTCGTCTCGTCTCGTGAGCTATCGATTGAGCTCTTTTCTCACCCACATTGACACCCATCATCATCATCAACTTGATTGGTGTTAGTGAAGTGAGGTTGGCCGGTTGCAATCTATCGATTGAGAACACAACACTGTGGGCAGTGGCAAATTGACTACTCTACCCCAGACAAGATGGTTGTATAATCGTGTCTTCGAAACCTTACCTATCTTCATGATCCTCACCACACACACATTTTAGTGTACATCACCCAACCTCTCACACCTCATTGTCGTCATCATCATCACATACACACTGTTTCTAAGCGCCTTCAAATCTCACTCTCCTACAATCGACCATGATGGCGGATGGGATGATGATGATTGTGTTGGCGATGATGATGGTGATGATGGCGGCGGTGGCAAACTACTTGGGAGAGAGAGTAGAAGAGAGAGAGAGAGAGTAGAAGAGAGAGAGAGAGAGAGTAGAAGAGAGAGAGAGAGAGAGAGAGAGAAGAAGAGAGAGAGAGAGAGAGAGAAGAAGAGAGAGAGAGAGTAGAAGAGAGAGAGAGT
>WURS02470800.1:0-13052 GCA_011762765.2 Rhinocypha anisoptera | reverse complement strand
TAATTGGCCAGCCCTGAACATCATCACAATAGCCCACACGTTACACACTCCTACCTGCTTTCCCCCCCCCCCCTCCCCCTGCAGACTGTATATAAACCATGTTCAATTATTTGCACCTGATGATGCCACACCGTGGTGAAACCCGGGTCATTAGAATAAAAAATTTTAATTGTGAAATTGCAGTGTATTTCTTTAAATCTTATTCAAAATGTGTGTCATTAAGCTTTCCAATATTAATAAACTGTGATTTTTATTTTTAAGATTAACCAGTGAATGTCAGATTGCCTAATCTTTAGTTTCTCTTACAAATGTTGATATTTTGTGCCTAATAATAATAAAATAGTGTTTATAAGAAATCAAATAAAATTAGAAAACATTTGTTATCTTATATTACAAACTAATAATGAAATAGTAATTTTATTTAAACATGATTAAACATGAATTACTTTGAATTATTGTTTAATAGTAGAAGTTTTTAATTTTTCTAATTAAAGTGACTTTCAGTATACTGTCTCATATAGACAGAACCTAATTTTATTTCCCCTACTGCATTATCAATAGTTTCTTCAATATATTTGGCTTAGCTTTCTCTTGTTATGTTCTCATTAATGTTTGGAAAAAAATATTCTCATTCTTTTCTTAATGTTTATATTCTATTAAATTATTGGTAATTATTTCTGAACATTGTTATGTCTGTAATTATAATGAAAATATTTTTTTTCAGGCTGAAAGACTGGTTCAGTCAGATATCTTGGCCCAGAAACTGTATGTTGAGAATGCGCTTTTAAGAAGTTATTTGCAGCAGTGCCAGGAATATAATATTAATTAGTTTGTTTTGAAAAATTTTTACATGGGTATACCATGACAGTAATAGAATTCAAGTAACATTTTTGGAAATTGGGTGTAATTTGTAAAATATGAAATATCTCATCCACATCTCAGTAGAAATTACTATTTTTAATGGAAATTAATCAGTTATATGTAATAACCTGTCACTAAAATCATAGCTATGAAACATATATAAAGACATATCTACCATTTAATTTTCCTCTTGATCAGTTGAAAATATTGTTATAAAAATAGTTGGTGAATTTGTAAATTTTTCCTCAAAATTTTACTGTTATCAGTGTGGCTGTTTACAATGTGAAATCGCATTGAAGAATGTCCTATACCAGTTTTAGAAGTCTAAAAATAGATCCATATCCATCAATAATGTTTATTGAATATGCTTTGGCTAGAGTAAAGATATAAATATGCACCTGTATCTAGATTTAGCTATGTGCTAATTTTCTAGCCACAAAATTCTATCTTGGGCACCTGAGCCCAAAATTTTTACTGAGCAAGTTGCCTTAGGTATGGATCTAACTATGTTACCAAATGTGTAAAAATCTATTTTTAAATGTGGATTTTTCAATTGTCATATTTTTAATATAATTAATTTGAAAGAGGGAATTTTACCTTATGTATAAAAGCTGTTATAAAAATGTTTCAATTCAGAAATGAATGTGAATGGCTGATGATGATGGATGAATGTTTATGATTTGTCTACTCCAGTATTTATATGATTTTAAAATCATCTTTGAATCTATTTATGTCCTATATGAGTCCCAATGAGTACAATTAACTGCCGATCTGTTGGTTGTGTTGTATGTTGAGGGTAGTTAAGAGTGATTCACCATATCATTGCTGCATTCCATTCAACTGGCATTTTTGGCCAGAGTTCATCACTTCATTTTTAAAGTCTCTTTTGTTTGTGATTAAAATTTTTGTTGTTTCAAATATTTATGTTCACACATACTTTTTCTTTGTCTGTGCATGAAGTCGAAGAACTTTCATTGTTATCTGGTATTAGTTTAATTTATAATACTGAAAAATTTTGCTCCATCATTTTCAAGTTTTTCATCCAATGCAGCAGTGATAGACTGATACATTTAATTATTTATTGATGATGCAATAAATGCCATGCTGATAAGTATCATACATTTCCAAAACACCAAATCATGCTCAGAAAGAGGAAAATTATAGTTAGAATTTGATGAAATGTTGGTTATTGTTGGGAAACTTCAGTTAAACATGGTGTATGTGATAATTGTATTAATCAGGTGTTTAAGGCTTGAAATATTGATTTTTGCAGCTCTTCTGAAGTGCAAGTCATTTAGGCATGCATTCATTGGGGCAGTGCCATTGACTGGTGTGCTCTGATTCTGATTATTTAACACTGTCTGGTTATTAGAGTCTGGCAAACCATGAGGGAGAGTATTTTTCCAGTTCTCTTTACAGCTCTATATAAATTTGTCCAACCCATAGATAAAAGTGGCACTATTTCATATCGTCACTTCTTATTTGTGTGTGTATCTAAGAAAACTGGCCGGAGCAAATATGCAATAATATTCCTTGAGAAAATGTGAGCTCTAGTAAGTTGCAGACTCCTAAGAAGGCACATGGTTTACTCTTTCATTATGAATATTTCTCCCACATTAATACTGCATTTTTGTATTCCCACATTTGAATTTTGATATCATTTTTAATACTAAATGAGCCTTGGACATATAGGGTGATGGAACATTCCTATCCAATGATTTGCCCATGATTTTTCCTTGTTGATTGAATATTTTACAAAAGCCACAAATATTGTACCACTCAGCTTGACGGACTTGGGTATAGTATTTTCCACTTTATCAGGTGATGAATGTCGAGAGAAATGTGGCTGTAATGTTTAACCATCAATTAAAATAGTATTCCCCATGGATGCATGCTCCTTATGATGAGTTGAATTATGAGTTACGGTTGCTCATAAAATGTTCTTGCTGTTGTCAACATTGTCATTATGGTGTTGAGAAGGTGAATTGTTGTTGTTGTTGAGCACGTCAATTTTTGCCAGAATGCACAGGCTGCATTAAGTGAAATAATGTTGATGGTTGCTATTAGAGCATGTAAAAATCCAGTAAATAGGTCTATCAAAGTTAAAGTGGAATAGAATGTTTATTGCTCTTGAAATAATAAGAATAATACATTTAACTGTAGCATTCCAGCATTAATGAGACAGTAATCTTTGTAAAATGTCACTATCAACATTAATAATTGTTTTGATGATATAAAGCTACCTAATATTTTGGATCTAATAATGCAGGGATAGTTTGTGATATATTTTGCCTTAATGTATATGAGTTCATATTCGTAAAGTAATATTATTGATATGAATAATATTTTTGCATTTTAATTTAGTACCATAGTCATTAATTATTTAATCAGTCCTTTCCTTCATTATATACATACCTATATTTACAATGTACCTAAGTCTCATAAAATCCTTATTTTCAAGTCTGGTAAAATATATGAATGACATATGAGATGTAGCCTTTATTAATGACTTGCTCTCTCCACATGATTTTTATTAAAAGTTCATTGTTGGAACCAAAAGCTATTTGTTACCATATACCAAAGAATCTGATTACATTTTCAATGAAATACCCAACTGCAAAATCACAACTTTACATTTGGCTTTACGAACTTCTAAAATTCTTCTATATGGTTTTTTTGCAGGAAGTAAATTCATATATTGTAATTATGGTGTTTGGGCAGCTGTTTCATCCTCCTGCCTACTGGTTGAATGCATTATTTATGTTATATTTTCATATGTACCTATATTTTCCATTTTCTGTTGTTTTGGCATATTTTTGCAGCAATAGCTCAATATAGCACTATCCAGAATGGCCAACATTACTGTGAAATGTGGAAGTATGCTAAAGAGCAACTATATATTATCTTTGTTTAATTGCCTGAGCACTTCCATGTTGCAACTGCTTCATTTCCCCTTAAGTTTTGGTCTTTTGTTAGTTTTTCCTTCAATTGAGCCAAAATATAATTTGCCATGGTTTACAAAATGACTCTGTCATCTACAAAAAATATGATCCTCATTGCCTTGTTTTATAAGTGATTACCCCTAAATTGGAGTTTATTCGAAGTAAAATATCCTAATAAACCTGTAAAATACCAAGGAATACAAAGCAGATATGGTATCTTATTTCTTAAATCTCTTGTGGATAAAGAAAAATTGTTTCAGAAATTATGTGATTCAATTGGTACAATGTTGTTTATATTGCTGGTGTGTTGGTTGTACTTCATATATAAATGCTATTGTTGCTTTCTTTTAATTATGCCTGGGGGTCTGTTTCTCAAAGCATTGGCCAAGTTTCAAGTCCTCAAGTTCATCTTCATGTAGAGACCTCTAGTGACAAAAATAGCTACAAAAGTTAACCCATTTATATTTAATATTTTTCAAGATTTCATGGGTTGTAATTTATCTCATCTTATTATTTATATGTATTTAGAGGACTTTTAACCTGACTTACAATGTTAACAAACCAAACCCCTGAGTTACCATTAAACAATTGTAATTGGAGTCTATTTTAGGCACCCATGTGTATGCCTTATCCCATGAAAATAATTATATTAAGTGTTAAGTACTCTAATTTTCAAAGAACAAGATGGTTTGGTCTAATGTGCTCTCATTAAATTGTACCTACTCATTTATAATCTAACTTTTTCCTACTGAAAGAAAGCCTTATTAAATTATATTCATGGTGCTTTATCAAAGGGGCAGTGCCTTCAAAAAATGCAATGGAATTTATTTTACTGACAGTGTACAGTGATAATAAGTACCAAGGAAAATATTTGGTACATCTTGCCATTGTAGTAACATTTCTTTTTACAAATTTTTGTAACTTACAGTTGAATCAATAAAGTATTAATTTTTCATTTGCATTTTATTGCATTTTCCAATTGTTTTTACAGATGCAATGTTTGCTGCTGGGATTGAATTTAAAATTCCTATTTCAGGTAAGTTGAATTCTTTAAAAATTCATAAAACTAAGATTAATACTGAGACCACAGGGAGAAGAGCAGTTATGTAATTTTATCCTCTCCCCATAGCCCAACGAACTTACTCCTATTATAATCATTTCAATCTATTCAAATATTCTAATTATCAATAAATTTACTTCAATGGTGAAAGAACATTTAATCTTTGTATCAAGATTTAATCTATTATTCAAATATTTTAATTATCAATAACTTTACTTCAATGATGATATGTTGAAAGAACATTTAATCTTTGTATCAAGATTTGTACTCTTTTAATATGAGTAAATCCTTCAAAAAATACTCTGTCCTAGATTACTTTTTTATAACTTTTGTGATACAAATACCTTTTTTGAGAGGCAAATGAGCTTTGGAAGCTTCATTCTACATGATAGCCAGTTGGCTTGAGCAGTATATAACTGAACCAGGTTAAAAGCCCTGTTGATACCTCTGGACACCTCCAGCTAAACCATACTCTGATTTTCTGGTTACTACACATTTTCCTGGGAAACCACATGTGGTGCAAGGAAAGGATCTGGCTCCACTGCCCTGATGTGTTAATTGTCACATGACGTTGGGTTTTTTACTAGGTGAGCTCTATCCTCTCCTAGCAAACCAACCTTGGGGTTTAATACTATGAATAATTTATATTTTTGTAATAATAATATATCTTTGATATAGTTCAAACTGACATGATTTTGAAATGGCTATTCAAATAGTTGCATTTGTTCATTGTATAGGCTTATGAAAAAAGGTTCTCTCCATTCACCCATTAATGCTTATGATAACTGCTATTTGTATGCAAATATATAGGTACCTAGGATATTACATAAACATTTCAATGTAACTTAAGACAATCTTATAAAACAATTCTATGTATTTCAGATTAACATTCTTGCTTTGTTAGAAGAACCTCGTACCTCAAGTGTATACAAATGAATCCTTCAAAACATTTTACAGGTGGCTTATTTTTCAATTCAAAATCAGAGTTCAGTGACAAAATTATAGCAAGAACTAGCATTATTTATTGAAATTAAAAATCCAATTTCTTTCTCTATTGATTCATTTACTTGTGATGGTATATGTACGCTTGATGTATACATACATATGTACCACCTTAGTTTATTTTGCCTCTGATGTGATGTAAGGAAATCTCTTTCTTCTTTCACCAATAGTTATGGAGGGGTTTATCAATAAAAATGTATTCACCAAATAGAAAACCTCCCCTGATTTTGTGAAGGCCGTAGTCCATGGGGAGGGCTTTTTCGTGGTTTTCGGAGTAAAATATTAAAATTTAAACTTTTTTCTTATTCCAACTTGACAACTTGTTTTTATTCCAACTTTTTGAATGGAAATTCAAATTGAGGAAAATAAATTTTAAAAATCAAATGTTTCAAACATAACTTTTGAGTTTTAGTTTTCGATGGGTTGTTAATACGTAATATAAATTTTCAAACAGAAAAAGTACATAATTTTATTTAATGATGTTAATGCTAGAAAAATATTCCATGAAATAAACCTAAACTAGCAGTTATTATGTCTGATTTATTTTTACTTTAAATCATAATGTAACTAACAGCTGTTTGATCTACTAGTTGACCAGCTGAACAACCATACTTGGGATCAATAGTTACTAAAAAAAATAATTTATATATATTTTTTCCAAGTGAAAAACAGTTTTATGAATCTTGTATGTAGTTAGTTTATAGGAGGAGGTATTTTATCTTTTTTAATAGGTGACGTTCAGTATCTATAATCGTTGCAGGATTCAGAATCAGAACAATATTGAAAGAAGATATCTGATTCGAAATTTATTTATAATGAAGTTCACTGCTTCTCTGTCGATATTATATCATCGTAAACTGAATTTATCATGTTGTAATTAATTACTTAAATAAAAACTGTAAAATTCCACTAACCATTTCATTTTTGTCTGACCGGTTTCGACTAACTAAGTCATTAACAAGATACTTTTTACGTTGATAATAAGGTTTTGCGGCGGAACCGGTCCGTTGAAAATAAATCAGTGTGGATTATTACAATGTTTTTTTCCCCTTCCATATGACTCATTTATAATCAAAGCACAATGGTTCACTCTAGCTATAATGATGACAAGATACTTAAAGAGGTATATTATATCTGAAGGAATGTTTTAGCTCAACGGTAATGTCACCGTTTAGCTAAAACATTGTACAAATAAATCGATACGTTTTACTTTCATAATGACACATTATTACTAGACTAGTGGAATCATGGGCATATCATATCGCTATAGCGTATACGTACTATCTGAGTGTCGAAATCTTGAAATTTTCGTTGTAAAATTCTTGTTTTCCATGTAGGTAAGGAAAATATTTTCTAGAAAAAATGTTTTAAAATATGTTCTAGATGCGTTTATGTTTGCACGATTGTTTAAAATGTTGAGACTACTTTCTTACTAATTTTTATTTAATTATTCAACTCAGTTATCTTCTTTAATATCAGAAAGTTATATTCAATTTTAGTTTAAAATTCTCTTTTCATTGACAACATTAGGTTGATTCACCAAACCATATTTCTGAAGCACAGAGTACCTCGATTCAGAATTTTTCTTTGGAAAATTTACTCCGCTCCTGTTATAAAAATGATTGTATCTACTAGAAACAACGACTTTTCGGTTTAGCCATGTACTATTTTAAGAAGAATTCATATAGATTTTCATTTCATGTACCATTTTAACCTTGATCGGACGGTGTTACAATGGCGGTACCACCCACTGAGATATAATACTTTTTATTTTTAGTGGTTTTCGTTCCCTCCGTTAGGGAAGGGATCTATTATTCACCTGGATATTCGTATTCTTTTATTCGAGCTAAGTTGAGAATAACACGATTTTTATCAATATCATCAGGTAAATCATGTGTGCTTGAGAGTGTTGTCATGTGAGATTTGTGTTCGTTTGGAGGAATCGGAAACACTGAAGTATAATTAGTTCGAGAATATGCTACGGTGATGGATTGGAATTTGGAGTTCCGTTACTGTTTTCCTCCATGCCTGCTACAGAGACATATTATTGCCAACGCTAGGGAAATTTTTACAAGGATGATAATCTCTCCCATTGTTGCAATCGTCTACAGGACCAGAGTATTTATTGCTACGTAGTCACTACAGCATACGTTACGATTAGATAATGGATGGGATGGGTGATACATGACCTTCACTTCAAAACGTTTTCCTTTCGTTTTCAAAAAGATTTTTTATACCAGAAGCGATTAAAAATGATATCGCTATCTCCGAATGATCAGAATTCTTTGTGGCGCAGAACATTAAGAAACAGACCTGCAACGCTTACTGCAAGGGGAATTACAATTTTTCTCATAGCGGTTCTCAGTAAATGGATAGGGAAATTGCATTTTTTGTGGTCACTACTTCAGTATCTCCTTATCCATTAAAAACGATAGAAATATTAGCTATAAATAATGACTTAAATTTTATAATCAACTTCCATTATGTTCTTTTTAAAGTCTCTTGATTTAATGACAAGGAACCCTAATTTTTTGTCATCCTTTCGTCAGTACATAATTTTTGTCAGCATATTAATTATTGCATTTTATTATGCCTAGAAACTAGGAAAAACGTTTCCTCTAACGTTCTTTCCATTACCTCAGAGGATAGATATTAGATACGTGCTTTTTAAAAATTAAACCTCATCCTTTGGAAGTGTAGCTATTTATCCAACTATAAGAATCGAGAACTCTATAAATGAGATGTTAAGGGCGATTTCCACCAACCAGAGTAATAGAAGAATCTAGCTCACAAAGTAAAAGTTCTTATAAAACATTTTTATTTACCTATCCTGAAAAAAAATTCGTTATTCAAGCACATAATCTTTTGCTGACTCAGTATTTATTAAGAGAACAAACCAAATTGTAACGTAGGAAAATGGTTTGTTAATCCAACAAAACAAAGTTGGTGACTGTAGAAAAAATTAGTGGTATATTGGTATTTTCACAGAAAAAAATATTGCTGCCAATCCAACCAATGTCTCATCTATGAAAATATAAAATGGTGACTAAACCAACAATAATCCTACAAACAGATCCATCACCATGGAGTTGTTTGTTGACATGTTGAATATCTTATGAATCGGTGTATTTTTAGGGTCTGTTTTTCGTATTTCAGAAAAAATAACATCTTTTGATTACTAAATGAGAAATTACGTAAGTAAAGACATTGCATACGTGCATTGTTCGTGATATTTATTCCCATATATTTATTCAGTCGCAACTAAAATTTAGTATGTACCTAAAAATTTATATTTAGTATAAATAAAAATCATCATCATCATAAGCTATTAATACATTGTCTTATGTAATTCCCACCTAAACAATTCTTAACTCTAATATACTCCATTCTTTGTTTTTCATTTGTCACCTTGGCATAGCCAACGTCTTCATTGTAGGGTCCCTTCCAATATTATCTTTACTAAACTGCCATGATTCGATCTCTTCTCTGTCAGTATGGCAATGTCATCTTCAAACCGAAGCACGCTACTTTGTATTCAAATTCCAATTTTTAACTTCTCTCTGCTTTTTAGATTTTGAGAAGGCTTTCGATAAAGTAGAGTGACCGAACCTAATAGAAACTTTGCATAAAATAGTTGTAGATTGGAAGGAAAACACGAGTAGATATCATGTTTTATATAAACTTCTTAACAACTTAATTTCATGCTCAGATCTTCTCAGTCTATATAATTCAGGACACCTACTTTTAACAGTCGTAACACTAACTTATTTCACATTTAATTTTATAGACAAAACTACATGGTGAATCGTCCTATCCTAAGAATAATGGACGAAGCAAACTCTATTGGCCTAGACCTTCATTTTTGTAACCTGAACACTCTTAAGCGTTATTTGAAAAATTTAATATTGTTCTATGACAATTGCATTCCCTTATAATATATTTTAACTTAAATCAGTATTTTTTGAATCTGTTCTTATGTCTATTAATCTTTTTTCATTCAATCTGTTCCCTATGAAGTATGTAATTTTTGGATACTTTTAAATGATCTTTTGAATAGTGGTATTGGACAGTCTGTTTTTTTTCTTTTTAAACACGTCATGTCCTAATATACTTAGTTATCAGAAACTGGCCAGCTGCCCGTATTTGCATTATTAAATTCATTGTATCTGTTGTTTCCTATGTACTTGTTATCTGTATCACTTCTCAGTGCAATAAACGAAATGAAATGAGATAAGTGCCCCATTGGAAAATTCTATTTGGCACAGGGCACGCAATTTAGGGAATGATGAGGAGAACCTGAATAGGCGAAGGAGTTAGACAGGGTTGTCCGCTTTCACATGCATTATCCAACTTATGTCCAGAAAAAAAGTGGAGCCATGGGAGTCTCCTGACTCAGGGATTAAAGTGGGTGGAGAAGTCATCAAGTCAGTCAGATTCGCGTTAGCCTAAACACTAGTTAGCCACTCAGCAAAAAGTCTGTAGACATCGTTGAGCGCACTAGAGGACCATCGTGAGAGGTTTGGGATTAGAATATATCGAGAGAAGACAAAAGTAACGAGAAGTAGGATGGCTGAGTTAAAATTGAAACTGGGAGGGCAGAGGTTGGATGAGGTAGAAAATTTAACTGATTTGAGTAGCTACGCGAAGGATAATGGGCATGGCGGCAGGGACTTTAGAAAAAGAATTGTCTTGGCAAAGGAGCGTTTCAGAAAAGAAATGAGTTGATGACAAGAAAATTAGGTAAAAACGTTAATTTTTTAAAGCATAGGGTTGTGTCGATCTAAAACGTATTCCATGATGCAGGAGGATGAGCGTAGAATGGGGGCTTTTGAGGTGTGGGTGTGGCGAAGGATGGAAAAAATGAAGTGGACAGGAAGGATAACAAACGATTAAGTTCTGGGAATGGTATATCGTTAGGCTATTGGAGGAAATCCGAAGAAGGCGGGAAAGATGGATGGAAGGGATACTCAGAGAGAGAAGATGTTGAGGACCGTAATGGAGGGTAGAATGATGGATAAGCGAGGTAAAGGTAGGAAAAGAATAGATATTTTCGATCGAATGACAGCAGGTAGGAAGGTTGAAAACAGATTTGCTGTAAGGAGGGGTATGATTTCTTTTTATCATTAACTCATCATCAAACGCCTACTTGTACCGGAAGATTACAGTTAATCATCATATATGTACTTATTTGGAGAATTCGCAGATCTAACAACATACACTAACGGTCACAGGTGTGGAATAAAAAATGTAGGAAACCAATTGAATATATTTGAATATATTGCAGAGTATATTTTCAGACACTATATGTTTAATATAAACTCGGTATCTAATGAACTGAATCTAAATATTATACAAACATTAGGATCTACAAGAGAAACGAAAGATGCGAATACAGAGAATCAAATTAAGAATATTATTTTATGCACTTGTTTGGTATGAGGCTGCACAAATAAAATAACGAGAACTACGTTAACTTCAATGACCATTTTGGCAGCATTTCATAAAATGAAAGAGTCGAATTTGGACAATGGAAAAGGAAAAATGTGCGGAGAAAAATTCTTGACTCAACATTAATAACATTCCTTGTACTATGATACTAAAGTTTTCCATATAAACTACAACACATTTTGAAAAATAAACTTTTTTCAACAGTATATCTTGTTTTACACATTTGAAGACGCTTAAAAAATTTCTGCGCCAGTTATAGAGCTATGAGGAAATATCACAAAATGAAGGTATTTAGGGATGGAAATGATGCTCGGCACTAAAAATGTCTTCGGACAAAACCAACGGGAACATTATTTTCTTTTATAAAAAACATTTTATTTATCCAGGTTCAGTTCCTTAAGGTACGGCTTCTGAACTCACATAAATGAATGTAATCAAGCTTCTGAGTTCGCCTAGTTTTCTCAAGGTAATATTTAAGAATATATGTATGTCGATATTATGGCAATGTATACGGAGAAGATGGGATAGGACGTTAGTATTTTTGCGCCTTATAAACATTTAAAATTCTCGTGGAAGTCCTTTAACATGTTACTACTTTTTTACTGCTTTTCTTGTTACTCTTTTAGGCCCATCATAAATCTTTTTGGTCTCTAGATGTACGTTCCTCATTTCATTGAACTACGGAGTAGAAAAATCTTATGGACTTGTGCTGCGTTCGGGGAAAACATTTCTTATTTTCGACAATTTTTTAATCCCAGAGGAATTTTAAGCGTAGTGCAACGTTTCAGTTAATTAGCAGCTAATTATGAGATTGGCACATTACGATCCAAATTTGCGGTGTGTTTTGTTCATATTCATCACGAAGTTCGGCTGGAATCGTGAAACAATATGAACCACCAGGCATATATTCAAATTCCTTCTTCAAGAGCGCAGAAAACAAAGCTGAACTCAGAGCAAACAAAACTCTTGGAAATAAACAATTGTTCATGTCAGTGTCAAATTATTAAATGCATAAAGAAAAACATATGAATTTTGTTAATCGTTGGTTTGGAAATATTTCTTCCCAAATGTCGACTGTCCTTGTCTCAAAATGTAATATGTGGTAGTAACCTAACCTTGGATAAACGTTGATTTCGATTCAGAATCATGAATGGAAGTGCAACTACAAAGTCTCGTATAACGTATTTTGACAAATCCTTTAGAGTAACAGTGCAATTACGCTTTAAGAAAATTTAACTTCAGATACGTTCCGGTCCGCATTATTCACTCAATACCAGGCTCCTCAGCGGAAAAGGTTGTTCTTTTTTTTTTGAAGATTCCAGGTCCTCGGAACAGAAAACCGCCGAGAACCGATTGAAATTCATGGTCCCTGTTTCGTTCCACGTCGCCCCATGTTTTTGGTCCGGCGGCGGTGGTGGCGGCCGATCTGCACTCATGGGTCGGCGGCATTCGGGAAGGAAGTCGTTTTGCCGCGTTCGTTCACTTGGTTCGTTTTCCGAGCAAATGCCCTCCTCCACCTCCTCCTCGATTCATTCCCCAGGAGGAGCGTCATTTCCGTTTCACCGCCGTTGGTTCTCGGAAATCCCGCAAGGGAGGCCAGACGAACGGAAGTCTTATCGAAATCCTCCCCATCCTCACCCCCGCCCCCCCTCACCCCCCCCTCCCCCCCGCCTTTTCCCCCCCCGCCCGTTTCTTTTTTTTCCCCCCCCCTTTTTTTTTTTGTTCTCCTACCGATTTTT
>WURS02470789.1:0-13055 GCA_011762765.2 Rhinocypha anisoptera | reverse complement strand
ATTTTACATAATTTGATTTTACAAAACACCGAAAATTTGGGTCCCTAGGTGTTATGTAAAATCAAGATTCTACTGTACATACTACAGAAGTGGCCACATGTTATAACTGATGAAATGCTGTATGCTTTTACCGATGAGACTGACAGTAACTAGAAAATCACTTTCTATAGTGAGATACTTGTTACATCCCATTCTCATTATAGTGAACTTCGACTGTATTTCAGTAATATTTTAAACTGGCATATAGTACAAAAGAGTATAACTAACATCAGTAGTGAAATTTTACTAAAGAATACAACACAACTGCGGTAAAGAGTGGAAAACCACACAAGAGACCAATAATAATATAAAATGATGTACAGCCTTATATCTTAAGAAAAGCATTAAAAAATGTGAATAGTTTAATTATACAATTTAGTGTTTTGCATGCTGGAAATACATAATAATAAATGTAACAAATTCTATGCTAAGGCTAGTAATAAGACTCACCTTGTATAAACATTAAGAGATGGCAATAATATGGGTGGTGCTTCATGAAGTCTCTTAGCTTCACACCGTTCTAAGAGTTTGAGTCTGAATATACGAGCCATGGTGAGGTCTCCTGAGCATACAAGTTGTTGCTCATACTCTACGAGTGTGTTTAGAAGAGCACCATCTAAGTCAGATACCCTGAAAGACAATATGAGTTTAAATATTCCATGTAATTCAAACATACCTAAAATGATTTATAAAACAATGAAATTCATTCTTATAATTAATTGGCTGATAAATGGCCAATGAAGATTTTTCTCGTTTTCAGTAATCACAATCCAGAGATTATATATAAAATACTATGTATCTTACAGATCATTAAGATTTTAAAGATTATTAACGATATATTTTGAAACCCATATACATGAACAACAAAATGGAATTTAAAATTGGCACTGAATGTTGAAAATTAATCAAAGTATACAAAAAATGTGTAAAGTATAAAAAAAAATATTCATCCATGATGGTTCCTACCAATCAGAGGTAGGTTTCTAATAGATGATTATAATCACTACTAGATATTGGATGCTTATTGACCTATGATTTCTGAAGATTTGTATTTAGTGGCAAAATAATAGAACTTTGCTTTGAGTTACAAATAATTTCTACCGCCCTTAACCCTTTTAGTGCCAGCGGGCCGATCTATCGGCCCTAGGGGTATGTGCAAAAAATGCCATGTGCCGATCTATTGGCCGATTTTTTGTTTAACAAATAATTTTTTATTAAATTGTTTAGGAGTTAAAAATATAAATTAAATATTTTACTTACTCTAATAGTGCTTGGAATGTAAAAAAATTGATGTTAGTCAATTAAATAAATGTATATTTTTATTGTATATTATGTGTAAATTAACAAATATTAAAAAACCTGGCATTTTTCACATATACCAGGTGATAGGGGCTGGCACTAAAAGGGTTAATACCAGACAAAATGCACATTCTGTTCCTCCTTTAACCACACTTTCTTATCATTTTAGAATTCCATCACAACTCGATATTTATCCCATCACTTCTTTTGTTTCCTTGGTACTTCTCCCAAAAACATCCTATCCTCCCCTATTATATCCAACACTTCATTTATTTTTCTTTTTGTTCATCCACCTCCTCAACCTCTACCACAACCATTTCACTCATCTATCTTCCTAATTAATGATGAAAGATGACTGTTACTCAAATTCCTCATTAATTCTCAACAGTATATCTACAATCCACATTAAAACTTTCATAAATTCTAACAGCCTTTCTTAAAGCACCACACATTAATTCTCTTCTCCCTTTATTAATCCAATTCTTCTCCTTATATAGTTTTGCTATGCCCAGTCTCCAAAGCATTTTCCAAAAAAATGGACCTGTCTGCTCTAATTAATGAGCTACAGTTTTTGTTTGATTTTGGCTTTCCATTATTTTCAAGAAATGCATTGCTTTCATTTTCTATAGATTTATATTGAGTCTATACAATACACACACTACCTTTAATGTATCCAGTAAGGACTTCAGACCTTTAGAGTCTATACAATACACACACTACCTTTAATGTATCCAGTAAGGACTTCAGACCTTTAGATGATTGGCATAACAAGATCTCTATTATCTACAAATCAAATTGAACCAATTACAACTAAAAAAGGGGATGTAATGGACAACCCAATCACATTCTATTTCCGATTCATCATTTGCTGCTCATAGTTATATCTCCTGATATTAAAAGTTTCCTATCCTTCCAGTTCTAACTCATATTTTGTAATAATTTCTCTTCAATTACTAATAAAAAAAGGCCAAGTGTCAACATAAGTCATTAAAATATGCACTTTCAGCTTTATTATCTAAGGACACAAAAATGTTAACAGATGATTTTCATGAGATTTCAGTGATAAGTATTTACTTATAAGTCAGCAGTTGTTAAAATTCTGGATTTATGTTTCAAAGTTTAACCCAAAGGTTTCATCATATGATAAAATTAAAAATATATCAGGTAATGAAATTACAGAAAGTATTTTCATTTCATATTTTGGATTAGCGAATAATCTGAAAGTGTTTTTCAACTCACGTGAGATCACCTACAACTCGCACCAATAGTGAGAGAGCATTCCGAGCTGCTCTCTGCCTTGCATGGTCAGGTGAAGATGAAAAGTGTTGATGCCGGAAGCACAGCTTATCAACCAAAGCAGCTGGGCTGAGAAATGTTCGGTAGGTGGTGAGGAAGGCTTCTTGGTACATAAAGTCTATAAATATATAAAAGTTCACTTAGTCACCTTGTCTTAACCAAAATACTTTACTGCATATCTTAAATTCAATAGTGACTCAGGGGAAAAATAATGTTTTATATAAATAAATATTAACCCTTTTCCATTTATTCTGATTATGTTACAATAATTTGAAAGGATAAAATTATTTTCTACCATAAAATATGCACAAAAATGTTATCCAATTGCATTCATATTTTCCCAGAAAATATTTTTACCAATTTTATATAAAACCATCATTAATTGTTCCCTTAGACAGTGGGATAATAACATAACACTGCAGCACTGTGAAAATAAAAAAAATCACAGGTTTTACAATGATAAATTGTTATTCTTTGCAAACACCATATACAACAATATTCAAGTCACTAACACAGTACTCAGTACAAAACTAAATATAGTGCTGAACATTCATCCTCTAAAACAAACTTACATGTCGACACAATCTCTTTTTTCATAATGTAAAATCAGTATTTGCAATATTAGTATATTGAAGAAAAAGAAAGAAATGAGCATATAGGCTAATAAATTTGATACAAATTTACAAATTAAAAAAAGAATTTATGGCTCCAGTAACAGATGAAAATCCATAACCAAATTATCCACAGAGCCAATAATAAATATGAAAACGAGCAAGCTTTGATTGGCATAAATGATTCAAATGATACATACAAAATTCAGATCTTTGTAGGAGTATATATGGTAGAGCATGATCGTGTGTGAATTCTTGTTATAAATGGGTATAAAAACATATCACTAAAATGTGCAAAAGTACATTAAAGACAAAATAAAAACTTATTTCCATAAGAGTTCCATCTGGGCACCAACAATGCATTTAAAGAGCTAATGGGGTAAGCCAAACCATGCTGGAAAAATAATAAGCTTATAAATGAAATCAGGATGGTTATTCTTACAACAAAATGGTCTCCTGACATAGTTTCATAAGTTTCAACCATATGTTATCTATATACATAATTAGTATGTCCACTGAATGTATAACTGTGATTATAAGCCTCAGGACACAAAAAAATCTCACCTGTTTCATTTTCCTCTTTATTTTTTACACACAAAAGAAAGCAGGAAAGAGAAGACAGAGTATTAGTAATTTTCAGTTAATATAAAAATCAAAAGTGGCAGGGAAGAGCATATGTAACTCTTCTCTGAAGCTAAGAGCATAATCTTCTCTTATGCCCATAACATAGTAAATGGATTATGATTACCTAATGATATACCCAAAAGAGCATTGTATAGTGGGAAATGTATAATACTAGTAAAAAAGCAATATCTTTTGCAGTGTAAAATAAATCTGAAAAAAAAATTTGGAGTTCATCTGCTCTATTATAGATGCACACTAGGTTGTTCGGGGACAAGGTATATGAATCTTCAAGAAGCAAAAATAATAGCATCAGTACGTTTCTGAACCCCTCTACCTGACTTTTCAACAATGCTTAGTGAACATATACTGCACTATAATATTCGACATTTTTAAGAACAGAAAAATTGAAAAATACACTGACAAAGCGTGTAAAACCAACCTATGATGTGTGTTAATACACAGTATATAATCTGTTAAAAGGATTCATAAAAGTTAGATTCAGTGTAAATAATTAAATGACACAATCCAAATAGGCTTAATACAAAAAAACTGAAAAATTTATAAGAGCTCCCAACATAATTTTTTAAATGACTGGTTTAGATAATTACATCCAAAAATAGTCCTCCAAAAATTTCATCAAGCACAACCACAAACACTAATTGCCAAATTGCATCAAATTATTGTTATTTCTGGAAATTTAAAATGCTACATCCAATCTCTCAAACTATACTCTTTCACAAATATGTTATTATTAAGGTAACAACTTCAATATTAAAAAGCATACCACCACACAGAGAGGTACAAAAATGAATTCAGTAGAGAAAAGAATTTACCATTCTTATTTGCCTTAGTTGCTTGAACAACAAGTGCATCAACATGTCCCCCTCGAATTTCTGGACCATCCTCCTCAGGCCGCTTAAATGACAAGTACTTGGTAACATCCAACTCTTCCAGAGGGTTTACTTCATCATCATCTTCTTCAACCTCAACCCTTCGAGGAGACAATACTTCTTCTACCACTGGTATTTCTTCAGAAGGCCTGGATTTACATAATACATTTTAATAAAATGTCATTATTAAATTAACTTTATTGTGAACAGTGTTTTCATTATTCAATTATTTTCAAAATTTGGCTGATTAATTGGAGGGATGGCTAGATAGTTTACTAGTACCTTTTGAACAGACTTAATAGTCTTTATTATATGTATAATAAAAGTAATTAATTATTCATATCCATTATAAATTTTGTGGCTACAGTCCTGAAATCATTCGCCATTTAGGTATCCTTAAATCATATTGTAATTTATCCTTTTCATGAATGAACATAAATATGAAAATGATCTACAAATGAATAATTTGTTGTATTAACCCTTATATCCCATGTTTCAAAATAATGTAAAAATCATTTTAGTATTGACTGAAGAGTAATCTACTGGTTAAGGTAGATTTTTCATGAGCCTTAGCTTAGATTGGCTGCATAACATCTAACTTTAATTCCTCTTCAAATTTGCGTACTTCCCACCCCTATCATTCTGTCCAAAATCCCTACTCTCTTCCTACCCCTACCCCACTTACCCAACATTCCCCTCCATTACAACCTTCAACAACCCAATGCCTATTTATTAATATTTTAGTATTAATAAATTGCAAAATGGAATTAAAAAATCATACTAATGTGATAATAGGGAGTTTTACAATGGAAAAACATACACACCTTGGTGATGAAAGTCTTGAGGACTGAGTGAGTGTAGGAGATGATGGGGATATTTTTGACCCTGGTGCACTTTCTCTGACACTTCGTCTCTTAGGAGGGAGAGCAGGTGGTGACTCAAGAGGAATGATATCAGAATCGGAGGCAAAATCTGCAGATGGTAAAGGTGGAGAAGTGGGACGGCTGGTATCAGCACTGAAAGAAAACCGTTGTAAGAGACCATTCTACACTTAAATTTGGCATGGTAAGTCACTGATTTGATGATCTTGGTTCAAGTAAAAATGAGTGAATAACAATTATCACAGTTACCAATATAGTAAAAGCAATATTACACCAAGGAAAAAACTGATTCATCTGCATAATCCTGAACTCCACAAATACACAAAGTCCTGGCATAAGAATTGCTTAGCAGCCTACCACAATGTCAAGCTATGGGTTGTATAATAAATAATTGAGAGAGAGAGAGAAACTTCTTATTAATCACATTATTCTAACGAAGATCTTTCCATGTCTTCCACCAAATATCAGTAAATTCAAATGCATATTTTTGGGGATTTTACCAAATAATTATGACCCAAAAATAATATGTCTAGCTGCCTGATCAAAAAGAGCTTTTTGCATACATGAAAAATGCTCCTAAACAATCTATCAGCCATAAATGTTAGCATTAATATTTAAGGGGTGAAATTTAATTTATTTAATGTAATGTTAGTTCATTATGTTTTACACAAATTAAAATGAAAGACAAAGCATTTATATGTTACCAGAATCCTGATATTATTATGTCATAAGGGACTCATCAATTTTAAGTAAAATCAAATATATGAAATGTAATTAATTAGTTGGCTTTGAATTTGTTTTGGATTAAAAATACTACAAAACCAAACCCATAAAGCATTAACAAAAATAAGGGATAAACTTAAAATAAAGAAACTCCTTATCATAGTATCACATTCCTATATTTTCTTACCTAATCTGAGAGATGGCTTGAGAAGAATCCTCTTGGGGTTCTTCAAGTGAGAAGACCAAATGGTTGTGAGGAGGTGATGAGGGAAGGCTTGGAGAATGCATAGTGGAAGATGAAAAGAGAGACAGAGAACGGGAAGAGGAGATGGCAATTGACTGTGGTGAGTGAATGCGTTGGAAGGCAAGAAAGTGAGATGAGGTGGAGACCATTGATGTCGGATGGAAAGCCAACTCCCTCTGTGTCTGCTGCCACTTACGTTGCATATGAGTGTAGAGCTCCAATGAGTGTCGTTGGTACTCATTTCCAGATAACTGTGTGCAGTTGCCAAACATCTCCATGTACTTATTTACTGGAATAATAAAACAATTAGAGATCATCAAAGAGTTTAATTATACTCCCGAGGAGCATGAAAATAATAAGCAAAGACCTTTACTACGACAGAGCAAAGTCTATCCATAAATAAAAATTAAATGAGTAATTGATAGTGAGCTTAGTCCATTTTCTGTCAGATATCTTGAAAATTTAAATATGTTGGTAATTTAACTAGTTTCTTCAAAACTGAATAAAGTACATATGACATTATACATATACACTTTAATACTAAAAGAAAAAAATTATGAACATCATTTGAGTATCAAATGATGGTCACTATAAATGTTTAAATATTCAATATGTGATATATGCTGATGAGGTAGGCTCAAGCATAAACTGAATTTTTTAATAAATATGTTTTATGGTCCAGAATAGTTATGAAATGCCTAACAAAGAACAAACAAATGATGTTGCTATGAAAAAGCATATCTATGAATTTAATTCCATCTTTTGGGGAAATCAAATACATTTTCAGTTGATTGTTTGTGATAATTTTAAGCCATTTCTTATTTATGCCAAATTGTAAAATTTGATCAAAGAGTTATGGTGAAAGTTTCAGTCTATACATTTGTTTCATCTTGAAGAAGTTTTTGGCCATGCCAATTAATTTCCTTGTTGCAAATTAATATGAAATATTGTACGTTTTCTCTCTACAATAATTACACACAATTACACTATGAAAGTCTTCTGTAGTAGAAAAAGATGCTTACTTTGTCGGTTCTTTGGAGGTAAGGGTGGTGGGTTTTTATCAAGGTCATCACCAGCATCATTTGTTGGGCTAAGGGATGTTGGTTCCCTTACTCTTTGAACAACTGTGGATTCTGAATCCTCTCCATCAACCTCAGTGAAGGAATCTGTAAATTTATAATCATCACAAATTGTACTACCCAGCAATATATGGTAACAAAAGCTTAAATAAAAGAGCCTCTAAGCCCTATGTTATACAATTTTACTACAATCTTGACTTTTTAGAGCTATATATCATTCTAGAAGGGAAACATGAATGAAAAGAAGTCCTCTGCATCATTCTTTCAATAGAGTAATAAATGATAAGACTACTCCAAATAATGAAAGCCTCGTTTAATCCTATCAAAAATAGGTTGGTAGTGAAAATTACATCATAATGAACTTTCAGAGGTCCATTTCATCCAGTTTTTCATAGTTTACAGTCATTCCTTGTCAATTATCAAGCCATATGGTAATGCTACCTTACCTTTCAAAGAGCTTAGCTTAGAGAAAAATCATTCATGTAATATTCTTTGACTAACCATAATTTTGAGTTGCTCTAAGTACTTAAAAAAATCTCTCCGTGAAGTTGCAGTGGTTCCCAAACTATGAATCCATTTAAAGGCAATAGATCATATTTAAGGAAGAATTAAAGAATTATAAAAAAGGCATTGAGAGCATGAAATTCTTCAATGTGAAATTCACTTGCTATGATATCAGAATTCTTACTGAATAAGCTTTCCATTATACAATGTTTCAACACAAATGTCAAGTATTGCTTTTTTTTTAATTATTGTACGACTGATAATTCTTCTTAGTTGGCTTCTAAATAACTATTGATACAAAGTTAGTAACATCAACTAGGTGGTACATTGGAGGTGAAAAATGTACTCTCCACCGTAAAAATAAATAAACCAAGATTTAAAATTTTTTTTATAATTGGTTTCTTAAAAATACAACTTTCAGAATTTACTCTTTATGAAATGGGTAAAAACAAAAAGTTATGAAAAAAATGAATAAAGAACAAATGCAGAAAGAATGAAATGATAAGCAAAGAGCAGATTTTGGTCCATTAAAATTAATTTTGACAGAAATATATGAGGATAACAATGTGAAAAGCATTTTACAAAAGCTAAAACATTAAGTGTGCATGGGGAGATGTCATCAAAGCGGTGGAAACTGAAAATTAATACTGGATGTGAAAGAAAAAAATTTCATGAATACCTGGAGTATTGTTGGCTTGAATAATGATGCCCCCATCAGGCACATTGTCATACTGAGATGGTATCCTTGGAAGACGTACGGGGGCAGCGGCCCTCTTCTCAGGCAGTGCTGGTGGTGGAGTTGGAGCATCAGAAGTAGTGGCTGGAGATGCTCCTCCTGACCTAAGCACATGACGTGCAAAAGTACATGATGATGAAGATGATGAGGAGGAAGTGGTAGAAAGGACATCAGACTCTGTTGTCCCTGACACAGGGTCTGAGATGACTCTTCGAGTGCTAGTGGTGGTAGTGGTCACCGTCGAGGACACAATCCGCCGCTGGACTTGCCGGTGCTGAGATATGACCCGACACATGGGATTGGGAGGGGAGAGCGGGGGTGGAGTTGTGGCATTGGTGGGCTCACCAAATGACTGCTGAGATCCTCGAGATGCAGATCCAAGACCATAACTCTGCCCAGAGCTACGTAGAGATGCAAACCCTGATTCAGAGCGACGATCTTCCTCATCATCCTCTACAACAACCTCCTCACCCTGTTTCAAATGGGAAAAGAAGATGTAATGATGGGAAATTTCACATTTACTCAACAAATTCCATTTTGATGTATAATATTTTTAGTAAAATTACTATTATATAAAACTAAGGAAACTGTTTTCTAGGATTTGAAGGGTTGCAAATTGACCATAGCCATCAAAGCACCCTATAAACAAAAGTAATAATACTAAGGAATCTGGAATAATGGAATATCTTTGTTGGGACACAATTCTGCTTAATTAGGATAATGGATGGATTGGTTGGATAAATGCACCTGCCGCATGGAAGGGTGGGTGATAGTGAACCACAGCAGATTCACTCAATAATGAACACAAGTGTATCCTCATTGAATGACTTAAAATGGCATGATTTTTACCACTAGGTGCTAACTGCTTTACCATGGGTTACAGCCTCGGTAGGGTTTATTGGCAACCACAAGGCTGCCACACATTATAAAGTCACATTCTAACTATTCTCAAATACCATAGGTACAGGTCATCTCGAATTGAACAGGTTAAAATTATGAATCAAATTATATCACCCTTGAAAGATTAATCATATATTAATTAATGAAATAATACTAAGGTTTACGAGGGGTAAGGTATTGCAATACATTTATACTGAACCAAATCACCAAAGTTAACCTATTTATATGACAACAAAATTTTCATCCTTAAGGTTAATCTTTAGGGGCTTATTGTCACTTATCCTGATTTCTCAGTTCAAATTTCTCGCAAAAAAGGCCAAAGTCAAGTGGTATCTACTTCAATCTTCTAACAAAATTTACAGTTGACTTGTTATGACCAAATTACTCATTGGCTCTACAACTTTTCAAAACTGCAATTACCACAAAAAAATATAAGAAAACAAAGTTTTAGCAAAATTACACTATTGAGAGGTAAAAATAGCATGGTAAATGAAGCATGAAGTTTACTTTGTTAGATGAAGTTTTTTGTAAAAATGAGATTCATTAATGTGAGGCATTCACCAATGCATTTACATAGGAAGTTGGCCCGGACTATAGCATTCTTTCTTCATAGGGAATTTTTCCTTAAACGAAGGTATGTTATATGGAGGTTTTACTGTTTATAGCATGGCACTCACTAACTCACTAGCTCCCTCGCACTCACTCGTGCAATTTTGCTTACCGCTATTTAGTCTCTCTCTTAAGATTATTGCTTACCACCCTGCTTCACATTAGAAAACTTCATACTGCTAAACTTTTTCCATTAATTTGCAAATATACCCAACAAATATAAACTAAAATAATTTTTTAAAGTGATATCTGTACCAATTTGGATGTTTAAGTCAAATGTTTTACTTTTGATTTCTAATGCTCATCTATTAAAAAAATATCACTTAGAATATATTTCGGCTGAAACTATTCCAACCTGATTAAAAAAACCCAGCTTCAAAAAATTTAGTGGTAGGGGAAGGTTGAGAAATATAAAGATGTAATATTTTTTTTTTTTTAAACTATTACAACTAACCTCTATGCCAATAACTCGGCGGGATGGTGAAGCTTCTAAGCTTCTTTCTTGAGGTGAAGGTGTACGCACCATGATTCCCACTGGTACACCAGGGGGGAGTGGTGCATTTGCATGTAGATTTTCCTCTGCCTGAATTGGAACAGAGTCTAAGCTACCACCACTAAGAAGTGAGGAAGTGTCTGGTGATCTGCTCCGGATGCTGGCCCCTGATCCATCACCTGTAGTGTCAAGGACTGTGCATTCTAAGCCAGAGGCTTCATCATCACCAGGAGCAACTGGTGATCTCCTATCATCATGAGTACGAGGTCTCCTTTTGGGGGGGAGTGGTGGAGGTGACGATGAAGCAGATGATGTCTCCAATGCGAATTCTCTACACAGAAACCTGGACAGCATTAAAGAATAGAATTAATGAAAATGCCATTAAAACATGAAGTAATATTGAGAAGGCTGTTAAACACCCTTACCCTTATATCTACTCCCCTTCCTATTTCTGTCAATCACCCTTGGGTATATTTATATGGAGAATCAAAAGGAGACAATTACTTTTATATTAACTAATAATAACAATTACTTAATAATATTCTCCAGATGTGCCTCTTGGAATATTTTGTTGGAATATATTGTTTCCCAATATATGCATCTAGAAGAGTTATACAGGAAGGGGATTTTACTACTGAAATGAGTGCCTATAATACAGAGTTATAACAATCATATAATATTTAGAAGGGATCAATAAACGGTAGCCATACTGGACAAAGTGTATAAGCCTAAAAGGAGACTTTGCTGAAAACTAAAACAAATTTATCACAGACCCAAAGCAGTTTTCATTTGTGTACAAACAGTCAAAACCACCCTCATAATGAACAGATAAAGTGGTGGTATAAATTGACTCTTGTTTTGTACATACGATTCAAAGTGATGATGGAAGCAGCTAGGTTTTATACTAATTAGATATGGGATAATCAGATGTAAAACAGCCTTGAAGGCATGGCAATGATAAAAAAAGACCATTGAAATGTCATATTTAGAAGAGACTGAATTCTTTTTTTACTTAGGTACTACCAGTAATTGTGATTCTAAATTAATTAATTTCATTAGCACACTCAAGGAAATTTCTCTTGGTACATAAGGGTCAGTTGGACCAATGCAGGTCAATCTCTTCAATAAATTCTTTTTATCTACCTTCACTTTGAACCAACCCCTGGATGTCTCCAACTCGAGCTGTAATTGTGTTACTTCCCACTCTCTTTCTTTAATCTATACTTCACCAGATGAATTCCTGCAACTCCTAGTCTATATATATATTAATTTTGTAGCATGTCAGTCAGTCACGCCTTATCTGTTTTGTTTTTTCTCTCTCAAGTTTTGAGTTAAAAGAGTGAGGTTGGGTGTGTTCTCTGACTTCATGATTTGGTAGTAGTTTTGGATTTTTTGCAGTTGATGGTGCAGAGATAAATGCAACAAACATTATTATAAGAGTACAGTGTATACTGAACTGAACAACAAAAAGATAAACAGTTTGTTATTATGATCGTTTGTAGATTTCTGTGGCGTGGATTAGGATGGCTCTGTATGCTTATTGGGTTTCCACCACGTTTGTTGGCTGTTCGCAACAACAGTTTCACTGGCTTTCCAGCTGGGGTCTTCAAGTCGAAGGTAAATTACTGAGGATTCTGCTGCCTATATATAGAACATCCCGTCTCGTGATTGCGTCATGGTTGGTGGATTGGAGGAGGGTCCTTTTTCAAGCACTGTGTAGAGGATACCTGTCCTCCCTGTTGAAATTCTCCAGTTCTTTTACTATTTCCATGTCCTCCCTTATTAATCTGGGGAAATATCTCTTCTCCTTGGCCAGTAACAGTATTTCCCACTACTAGATGAGATGAGATGACTAAAGATGAGAGAAATTGTGAAGATTAGAAGATGCTGATGGATAATACATTCACGGATGGTAGATAGGATGGGCAGAAGAGATATGGGGCAGTAAGATTCAATTGAAGATTTTTGGCCTGATTTTAATAATGGAAAGGCATTACCCAATTTACCTGCTTTGCAGGCAGTCACTGTCTGGTGTTCTCTTGACATGGACATTGAATTGAATTGAATTTTTTATTGTTTTGCTCTGGGTATCACCCATAGAGCAATTTTGAATACATTTCATATACA
>WURS02470778.1:0-13055 GCA_011762765.2 Rhinocypha anisoptera | reverse complement strand
CACTTCTCTCACTGGTAATTGCCCATTTGGAAGCGTCTCACAGTTGCAAATGATTGCCTTTGACTCTAACTAAATTTAATTACCTTCTAGCCCTATAATAGTGCTTTTAAAAATTTAAGTAATTTAGAAAGCTTCATTACGAAACTTACTTGGCCCAGCTGAAATTGAGTACTGAGAAAGAGTGCGAGAAAAAACTGTTACATGTGATCGATCTTCAATCGAGTTTGGCACTCGTGCAGGCAAGCGTTAATTTTTCAGCTTGCACAAAACCAGAGGCAGCTTGGTGTCTGCCTCAAGCTCAGTTCCATTTTCCTTACCGAGTTCGATGTCACGTTCAGTGCCTGTTTGTTCCGATTGGCTGTTTGCTCGTCCTTCCTTGCTTCATTTCACTTTGCTGCTCTGGCATAGTTAGCTTGGTGAGACTAGTCAGACCAGATGCGCTCCTAGGTGGTGAGCTCGACAGTTGACACAACTAGTCCAACTTATGTTGTCCCAACTCACCTCGCTGCCCAGCTGACTGCAAACTACTGGACCAGTCAATGTTTGATTTGATTAAAGCTCGACAACTGCATAACCAAGTGCAAAATTCCGCGAACGCGCTTTTGCCCCCTACCCTACCATTATAAAGTGATACTAACGTGTTTAATCAGCTGATACTCATTGCCTGATTAACCATTTCTCCTGCAAAAGTTCCAGATAGCAAATGATGCAATGTAAAGAACTCTATGCAACTACATTTCTCCTGTTTACATCTTTTGTTTTTAATCAAAATAGACTCTTGTGGGATTCGGGGACTGTTTATGTTTAAAATATTGAAATAAAAAATTAAAATATCAAAGATAATTACAAACAAAATTAACATATTTAATGCTAGATGACAGGGTGGCAAAAGATTGAATTAAAAAAATAATTCAAATCCTATATAGTTATAACTGAGTCCAAGTAAACAAAAGTCAAAGATTGTTCGAATCGAAACCAGTGTTATCGTTGTGTTGAGAAAAACTAAATTCAAGTGAGAAATGGTCTAGAGTAGCAGTGAGAATTCAATTCAAAGCGATTTCCTCCATATTGATCCATATGGTGTAATACAATTTCATGTTGTTCAGTAACTTTACAATCTACAAGCCGAAAACGTATGGAGTAAAAACAAGATATTTGCCGAGCGGTCAGTGGTGGTAAGCTCGGTAGACTGGCGATGTGGGTCATAAATCATCGATGCCCTTGCCGAGCACTCTTGAGTGAGAGCACGTGGTGGTTGACTGTGCGCTCCAGCAGTGACACTAATGCGATATGGCCAGTTTTACTCGCTCCACTGACTGCGGTGATGTCGATTCGGTCTGATCGTCTGAGTCTGTGTGGTTCTTGTTCCACTGCACACCAGTTTAGAGTGAAATGTTGTGTGCACACACAATTGCTGGCATCGATTGGAATCCGAGCCAACCAGTCATCCTGTCTGTTGCGATTCTAATTGGCACGACTATGCAGAGTTAGTTTGTTTAATCAAAACAGATCCAGCAGCATAGTAAACAGAATGCCATTTGCATCTGGCTCACAACAGAACTGCTTCGACTCGGATCATATCCAAATGGAGTGATGCGAAAGGATCGGCAGTGAGTGACGTGCAATGCTAGCAGGTTGCCAGTGGGATCACAAGCGTGAGTCCACTAGTCTGGTAGTTCTATCTCTCTTAATGCCATGCTAATGCAGTGCCGATCGCATCAAACCAATCCGGGCCACACTGAACGTCGCTAATTGAGAGGCAGTGAGGAAAGCAGTAGTCATCTCAATGCTTTTCACCCCCACCATTCATACCGCTCTTTTCTCATTGACCATTCGAACAAAAGTTTAAACTATACTCAACTAATAGAAGTTACTAACTTTTTTTTAAAACTCTTTGAATTACTTGGTTTGGGGTTGGTCTTGATTGTCCAACTTTTCAAATCCTTGTGGTTAAATTATTTGGTTTGTCTCTCCACAATGGACAGTAGAATCAGTTTCATTTTGGCATCAATGTGCTCAAAGCAATTGAATTGCACTGCCAAAGTAGTGCCATAATGGGATTGATTTAAAACTTATAATATTGCTTAATGACAACTGGCGGTGTGTGGAACGACGCAACCAAACTTGATTCGATTGACAAGAGCTAATTGAATCAATGTGTACAATAGCATCTCACTCAACCAACTAATGATGTGCCATGCTAGTGTGGACCAGTGATTTAGTTTCCAAGCTGGATTAGTTCACTCGATGATCGGCAAGGATTAGATCTCGATCTGGCTCACCAACGATGACGATCAACTTGGGTCTCAGCTTTACACTAGTCGGGCACAAGCAAAAGCGCCGGCGCGCTCTGCAAGTGGCGTCATATAGGCAGCACTGGCACTAACACCATCACCAGTAGCACCATTCTCGGTTTGCTTAAATTCTTTGCCACATTGGCCCAGTCTGGCTAGTCTCTCACTGGCCGGCACAGCCACCACACCGCCCTCTACCCATTTGATACTTTTACTATGCCGGACGGACGGTACCATGCTGTTACTATTTCAGCTTACTTTGACGAATTTTTAAGTCGACATTCTATGAGTCATTGGACACAGTTGAAGCCAGCTGCCGGATAATGGTCATCTGTGGGTGATGTGCCACTCGGCGGTGGTGAGCAGTGTGCTGTGATTGCAATCGGCCCAATAGTATGTCATCCACTGGCTGTTGCTTGTGTCCTCCTCTAAGAACCCATCAGGCGTGCGGCTTGACACTCAACGTCTGCCGTGCTTGATGTGACTCAAATTGTTCCTGACATTGCCAAGTGTGTCCCGTGCTGCGCATCAGTTTGTCTACCGACGAGTAAAATTAGATTTCAGTGCGGAATAAGATTTACTATCAACATGGTCGTTGTCCCAAATTCCCTTAGCTGCAAGTGTTAAAGTTCTCGGCAACTCGTCGTCATCATTGTTCACTATGTGTGATTTATCGAGCAATCACTCGATGATTTGCTATCTTGATTGACTTGGGACTGTCGTTGTTGTCGCGCGGCGAGTTGTGTAGAGCCGCCCGCTTTTATACACTAGACCAGTGTACTTTGGTCTCAGTGCACCTTGCAAATCAAGTGTCGAGAGCCAAAGCTAGTCGAGTGACACTCAATCGCGATCATCTGTTTGCTTATCATTCTATTTACAAGTTTACTTGTTCAACTAACATCGAAAAATTTCAATTTACTCTGGCAACTAATCGCCTTCGACTCTCATCCGTGTGGTGGGAGGGGTGCACGGGCTGTTTGCACACCACCCGTTTTGCGCCACTCGGTCACAATCACAAGGAGCTTGTTTGTTTGCCGATGGTGAAAAGCCTACCACATCGTTCGCTCCATTCAGGCACCGTCTAAGTGTCTCTGCTAGTGCGTGTCTCTCTCTCTCTCGTCATCGATGTGTGTAGTTGGTGTGTGTACTGTGTGTCAATGTCTCTACTCCCACCAAGCCGAGTGTCTGTTTGTGCATTTTGTGCCAGTTTCGGTGAATGATATTTGACTCGTCTGGTACAACTCGTCATTCGATCTCGCCCTACCTTCTCACCACCATTACTCAATTGCTCTCCAAAGAGAACTCGCCCAACGCACGGACATCTCGATATAATAGAACTAATTGTTCTAAAGCTTTGTTCCTCTGAGTAAGTCTACTCTATTGTCCTCTTTATCACTTGACTTTTTTCGCTATTAAATCATAAGATTAAAAGATCCCAAATGGAATCACTTAGAAAGAACACACATGTCTCGAGTTGTACACACCAGGCAGTTTGACACGAGTTCCTAGGCTGGTTTGATAGTCCGGTAACAGATGGCCGGAAGATCTGTTTGGAAATTTTACATCACCCCCACGGTATTGTAGGATGAGATTTATGACATTTATAAATCTAGATTAACTCATATTTGCACGGCAAGCCATGCGAGCCAGCAGAGCACGTTTGCATGCCCGCACCAAACTTGCGTAGTGGTAAACAATCGTGCCCATTGTTCAAACGATATTGATGAGGCCATTTAGTGCCATGACTCGACTCGGTAGGACTCAGCTTAACAGTAAGAGGCCAGACGGCACGGCACACCAACCGACAGCCCGGATCGATGTCGCACCACTCGTTTTAGGCATCGGGCGCCATTTTAATCTCACACTCTCACACCGCTTTCCACTTGTGTTGGCTCGCACTCACAGTTCCGTATCGCACCGCAGTCGAGTTGATGATGAATTCTAATGAAGCACAAAATTAGATTAACTTTGTTTATTGTCCCTACTCGGTTTGCTTGGTGATTTTCAGCCTAATTGCCAATTGCCTAATGAGAATTGCTTGCTGATGGCGCAGACAAGGCGTATAGACAGAGAAAGTAAAAACGGGGATAAATGGATGAAAAGTGAGAGAAAGAGGGACCTACAAAACAAAAGCTGCATGCTTTCTACAACAACAACAAAAGTTTTTTACACTCGACGTCAACTGTGATAATGTCCCCAAGATAGGATTCCCTCGTTCAGTAGCACATAATAAGTACAACACTCGTACACAACATCCGTTTTTAATAATTCATTGTTTAGTGTGTACTTTTACTTTTTTGATAAGAATTTAATTTGCCATTCACTCTAATTCTGTTCCCTCAAACTTATCTACCACTTTCCACTAACCCGAGGAGAGAAAGAGAGATCTAATTACAGCCACTTGTACCGTGTCGCATCGATGATTTTACCTAAGTTTAAGATCTCATTTGTTCAATTTTCGATTCAATACTAATGGCCCTTCTAAATTTGACTCCACTCAAATAGGAATACATTAGAATTAAACAGTGAACACGATTCTCCAGTGACGGCAATAAAAGGCTATTATTATGTTATTTGATGATCATCAAAAATACGTTTGCACCCGTCTACGGATAGCATTAGGATGGGCGAATAAAGACATCAAGAGTACGGTTATCAAACACCAGTTTTGCTTTATCTGCTCAAGAGTTGAGATCGCACAGTTAACGTTATTTTAAAAATGGAATAATTTTCCAAATAACTTGTTTACATGTAAAAATCAATATATATAAAACAAAGTGAATGAAAAAACTTTTTCCTTTCAAATTAAAGTTAGCAGTCAAATTTGATTAGCACACCAGGAATAATTCCCTTGAGAAAGCAAGGATGAAGAGAGAAGAATAACTCGACAGTAATATCGATTGATTAGCATCGTCACGCTTAATTATGACGCCGAAGATCGTGCCTCTAGCCAGCCGACGACAATTTGCAAGTCCAACGACACGTGATAATGTCTATGTGTGTATTGAGTCGTTCAACCTAATAGTGCCATCCCGCCCACTTCTCTCTCTCTCTCTCTGCGAATAAATAGCACTTCGAGTTGATGAAAACTCAGCGGAAATTTACCTACACACTCAAAAATGTTTTTCATAAAAACGACAAAATAACTTAGAAACAAAGAAAGAGAGAGAGAGAGAGAGAGAACTTGTTATCGATCAAAGTCCGCCTTACCAACGGTTCACGTCGCTTCCGTCTAATCCGATTTTGATCGTGTGTTTCGTTTCGATTATTACTAGCTGAGAGCTATGCAGTGTAGACCGAAACGGTCTCTCTACCTGGCAAGATATCTGGTGAGAAACAGTGCCGCTGGCTTCCAGTGGACGGTGATGAAATACTACTTGCCAGTGTGTTGCCATGCACATTGTGCCACACTGGTGACATTTGTGCAGACAATTGGACTTGGCCACTGAATGCATTACCTTTTTCTACAACTGTATTTTCTTTTCACCAACCAGACCACCCGTCACTTATTAACTATGAACTAAATACAGTTATCCATGGGTACTGTTGGCTTGTCGAAAGCCAAAATAGGACAGGTTTGTTTCGACCAAGTAAATTAGGGGGCAGAGGCAAAGGCAAATGTCGACTAGTGAGGTTTGTTTTGAGTTGAGCCAACTGACATCGCATTCCGACACACACACCCACCCACACACACACACATACATACACCAAGATCACGAGCCAAGGCAGTCAACAAGCGATCATTAATCTTGGAAAGCCGGTCTGCTCGAATAGGCCCGCGTGTTCGCCTCACCGCCACCAGCAGTGGCTCAATCGATTGTTTTCATTTGCAATTGATATTTGTCATGCTTGCCACCTCTCTCACTTTCCTTGGTGCATGCTTGCCATCACTTTCTCGCTCGCTCACTCTCACTTAGAATATATTGCATAAATCATTTTTTAGACTTTAAAGCAACAGCAAATACATTTCGTAGACCATTCGGTTTAATTTTTCCTATTTGTATCATTTTTCTTTAGTGTAACAACAATTGAGGATATTTACCTATTGAATTGGAGCACAAGTTTGAATTTCAAATCACATACAAACCGTTGGAAAAAGGAAAGAAAGAGAAAGTGAGTGAGAGACGAGCCATGACAGGCATGCCGCGTTGGCTTGTTCGCCTAGACGCGCCTCTATTGTGCATGCTCCAATCGGATCAAGCTCGCACAGACTTAACGCATTCTTTCCTTTACCATTATCTCCTCCTCCAATGCAAATAATTTAAATTAGTTTTTCTTTATGTGATCATTTTTAAAGCACAATTTGTTCAATCATTTTTTACTTCCAACGTAGCATTTTTCCATAACATAACATCCATCACAAGGATAGAATGTTGAGCACATAAGCTATCTCCTGCATATCAGCTTCACCGCATGACAACACTTGGTGGCAGTGAAGTTAACTTTGAAGGAGGCAAGTGAGAAAGTGAGTGCAATTACCTTTCTACCTGTAAGATCTATTAAGAGTGTAAGTATTTATAAAATAAAAAAGCAGCGAGAGAGCATTTTTTCAAAATTGACTAAACTCATTAGGCGGCGTTGAGCGCCGGCACTCTGGCGAATTTTAATATTTATTTTTCAACAGTATAGACACATGCATACTTGTGCTATGCATTGATTAATTTGCCATTCTCTCTACTTATAAAATTTTAATCGATATTTTTAGAATTTAAGTTAAAAAGCTAAAAAGAATAAAATAGTTTTATTTATCGACAGATCGTTTGCAGCGGGACAGTTTGTATTCGAATATTTCAATTTGATAACAAGAACATTCTTAATATATCGGTCATCCTTTGTTTGTAGTAATATTTTTTGGGGTGTATTAAAATCAAGTTTTTGAGAACATTGCGTGAGTACATTCAAATGAGTATTCAAAAGAATTTCCACTGGAAGGGAACAGTTGGTTCGCTTGGTTGGTTGGCGCCAATTTGTCGAGCGCACCAAGCGTGCACGGTGGCGGTAATGAAGTGCCATCGATTGCTGACGCCGTCGCGGGTCGGACCAGTGTCATACTTTGAATTTAATTATAATTCTTTCCTTTCCTCAAGTCAAAATTATATATTTTTACATTTAGTGCCAAACCGAGAGAGGAGTAAGCGCAAGTTAGTGAAACATTCTATCAAAATCACATTTGGAACGCGACACAGTGTGTCACTGCGAGATAATGAGCAATCGCTGCCCCACACATACACACACACGCACTCACCCAGTCGCTTTCACTCACTCAGTTCGTCTTTCGACAAGCCATGAGACTAGTTTGGCATTTGCAATTAGAAGAGTTTGGTAGTGAAAAACTGAGCTAGTTGGCAGAATCAAGCTCGCGCAGACAGCCATGTCGTCGGTAATGAGTTCGATTCCATATTTGCATTCCTGCCTGAGCACTTTCTCAGCAACTAACTAGGATGAAGTTGTTCTTCTGCCACAATTCAGTCTATTTGTGCTAACTACAAGTGGAAAAAATTTCCCATCGGAATAAAATTGCTAAATTTGTTTGTCAAACATCGGGCTTGAAGAGAGGGAGAGAAGGTCTGGCAGGGAGATGACAGCACTGGCCGATGCTGATGCAGCCAATCGATGCGCCACTGGCACCGTGCAGCCATTGATAAATCATTGATGATAAGGCGCGCGCACGGACCTTGGTGAATCAATAAGGCACCGAGCGCGCGCATAGCTTCCCGTCACCAGCCCAACAAATTATCCTTTTCAACACTGCCGCCAGCGTTCACTTATATGAAGCAAACTTGCCACTTAAGAATTAGCCGAATAAATTTGCATTTAAATTCGCGCCACTAAATCACAGAGGGAGATGAGTGTGGCCCGAGCGGCGGCTTGTCGATGCCAGCCATCAGTGATTGGTTTGTAATTCGGCACATTGCTCGCCATTATCGCCCCCACTGCAAGTGGCTCTACACCCCATTCACATGCAAACAAGTTTTCGAATCGTCTTTTGATCTATCATCCTGAATTAAACTCTTCCCAAGTTGATTGCTTTTGAAGCATCTCGTGTGTCTGCTTGCAAGGCAATTTCGAGTGCACTGCCACCAACATGTGCCAAGCCTTACAAATTTTTTTGGGGTTCTTTACACAATACAGCTATTTTCAACAGACATTACATACTAAAAAGTCTATTTGGTGGCACTCCAGGTTGGAAGTAAGAAAGACAATTGAAAGTTCCGACACCTGTCTAACACTAAAAAAGAATCTCTCTTCCGTGCATAATTGATTTCTGTCAGATTTGGAGTTCAAACTTTTTATGCAACTTTTTCGTAACACTGCCAACGCTTACAAGGACGTTGTCTAACTCGGTGCAAATCTAATTTGTCAAGTCTATTAATGATCACACAAAGCTAGGGAGAAAGTCTTTCAAACGCAGCACTGGCTTGCAGTGTAGCTCAATGATGCTAACACGACACGAGTGCCGAGCGCCATCAATCTTGAGAGCCGGGTTCACTGTGCCATCTTCATCACCATCAACAACGCTCTCCTTCTGCTTTTGGCACCTTTCTATGTAAATCGCAATTCATCTACCAATTTAGCGTGTGACAAGGTAGAAGAAAAGGCAAGGGTATATTTGTACTTGATAAGACATTCTAAAACAGTGGATAATCACGACGTCAATGTTAATTGTTTGGCCTGCAGGCCAGTGGTGTTTTGCCTCGACAATACGCCCACAATAAAGTTCTATGTGATCCATATTGTAACACTCGACAAACATAAACACTTCCTGGTGTTCACTGTCATCGCTCTTAGCAAAGAAAGCAATTTATTCATCATTCTCACTGTCTATACCGATAGCAGTCCCAGTTTACCCAAAACGCTACAGCAATGGTAGTGATTTAATTAAAATCGAAAATGTCTTGCTGTGCCTCTTGCACGACACTGTTTGACATTTCTATTTGTGCCACTGGTGATGAAGCTGACGACTCTGCGACTTGTGCCATTCAATTACTCGACGCCTTTGCAAACGCATTTCGCGCGAGTGAATTTTTGTTTTTGGTCGCCCACATGGCACATCGCCTTTTCTATCAGAACACATCTACCAAGTGTTGAGCAGACTAGCTAGGCTAGGCTTGCAATGAGCTTGCAAGCCTAGTGGTCACTAACAGCGTTTGTAATTAATAATTTAGCATGCCTGCCAGTATTGATCGACAGAACTCGAGTCACTTGGTGGCACTGTGTCTGATTGATTGTTATTCAGGGCAGCAACGACTCGCGGCGACCCAGTGGCCAACTGCTTCTAGGGGCCAGTGCCACAGACAATCTCGTCACACAATCCGATCTGAACCAATCGATAATGTTCGTTCTTCTTTCCACTATCGGAACGTCTAATTAAAACAATTCTCTTTACCCTCACGCTTGTCTCAATGGCAGCAGTGGCTTTTCCCCCGGACAGTCTATATAGACTGATTGCAAGAGGATATGCTCAATGACTTCCGTTCCTTTGTTGGTGATGCCAGGCCATTTCCTCGCTATCACCGACAAACTCTCTAATTGGCAGGTATCGAATTCGCCTTCTCCTTTTCACATCAAGTTTTGATCTTTACAACAAACTCTTCAAACGAAAACCCTCCTCACATTGACATGTAGCTATTTGAATATTTACATTTTCTCCATGTTAAATATTATCATTAACGTGATATGAGATACGGCAATAACATTAAAGTTTATATTTATGATGATTTGCTTTTTCATACAGATAACTCTGAAACCATTTGAGTCTGATTTTATAAAAAGCAAACAACTCGAGTTGATGGGTAAAGAGAAGTGGGAGTGAGGCCAGTGGCAATCGATGAAAGTGTTGCGGTGACTAGGATGGCTTGTGGTAGGCCGCACTGCCGGAGGTGGTCTTTTTGCCAAGACTGGCTAAGATGAGCGAACCCACTGCCCACTGAAGTGTGGTGCCGAATGGCAAATGAATCGATCATCATTCAAATTAATGACAGTGTAATTGGCCCCGTTGCTCGTTGGCGGTCTCGTTTGCTAACTCTCGCGCCATGGTAACTGTCGCCGCCACAGCCCAGTCTGTTGTGAGCGTTAATTAATTTCATTTGCATACTTTAAAATACCATCACTTGACTGCTGTCTTCTCAACCAACGCCATGTTTTTACAAAAAGAACGGTCCGCTCAATTTGCATTAAACGCACTACGCTCTGTTTGCCTAATGGACTCAATATATATGCTACAGTTCCACGTTGGCCACTGACCATCAATCCACTTCCCATCTAGACTTTCAATTGAGATTGCCATTTTATTTTTTATTGTTAATTCAATTCTTTTAAAATAAAAATATTTAATATAGTATAAATATATATATATAATAATAATAAATAATTTCATTATAACAAGCTTTGTGCCAGTTACTGAAGATCTGTAGAGTAATGAATAGTTGTGGCTTATGATAGTAGGTAGGTAATCTAATTGAATATATTTACATTGAGATTAAAGTAACAGTGCGCGCCATGTGTGTGTGTGTTGTGGTCGTGTGTGTGTGTGTGTTGGAAACAGATAGTGGTGGTGAGAGTGCTGAGACCAGTTAGTGCAATTAGTGCTCGAGGTGTGTGGCCACCATTTGGAATGAGTCCGCCACTGTGGCTTGGCACCTTGCGGCTAATAGTCTATAGAAGTAATTAATAAAGGTGACCCGTCTACTTGACGAGTGTTGCCGTGCAGCACCACTCACATCACCGCCATTGTCCATATGGTTAGGCCAACAAGCACGGCAAGGCATTACTGTGAGACAACGCACAACTCAAACCACTCAAGGACAAGATCACACACTCCAGTGTGGCACAAACTCGTTGTGACATTTTAATCAAACCAAATGTTGTTTTTTTGCAATTAGTCTTCACACAGTGAGAGAGACTCAGTCAGTCAAAACTTGTAACACTTCCAAATAGCAAGTATAATGCACAAAAGTATTTTTCCAGTGCCATTCACACTGTAAGACTCTTTTGATGTCTAATGAGAAAGTGAAGAAGGCATCGCAGCATGTAAGTGTGCGGTTGCTGTCAAAAGGCGGCAAGCTGAAACGCTACCCGATGGGTGAGGTCAGTAGTGAGTTTTTGCTCCAATCACGGTGAATTGTCCACAAAACGATTCGATTAGGACGGCAGACTTGGTGGGTGACACGGCTGGCTGTCGCGGTGTGCCGTTGGGTGATTAGCAATCGGAGCCAGATGCGACAGTGGTCGCACTGAGAGAATTCAATTGGTGACAGCCCCTATGTCAGACCACAGTGGAATTTGGCTCCACGCTGCTTAGTCAGTGCTATTAAAATATCTTTTGTCTGCCACCCGTGCCTACCCTTCGAATTTTCTTTGCTTTTGGCTAGTCAGCTAAAATTATCAAAAACTAAAGTATTTCAATATTGTATTATTAATTAATTACGCCAAGCAAGCGAGATGAGCAACATCGAGCAATGTCGCCCCAACGGACTCTTTTTTCCTAGTCAATATGTCACCGACTGCTAGAAAGTGATCCTCAGTGGGTTAGAGCAACAGTGCACTCTCTGATCACCGACTTGACCAGCTCACCAAGCATACCGACTTTCTTATATTTCACAAAAGAGCCTCCCGAGTGGCGATTAGAAGGCGTGATTTATGTCCACTCATTAGAAGCAGTCGGAGAGTTGGCCTGACCACTAGTCCGATTAGAGCTATTATGTTTGGCCTAGGTCAACCAATAGAGCGCCAACCACTGTCTTATCGGTGTGCCGAACACACTCATATTAGCACCGTGTTGGAATAATGGCACTAATCCACAAATCTCAAAGTGAAAAGTTCATATTGTCCTTTATGTTTGTTGTTCTTGGCCACCAAGTGAGGTAGTGGTCATCCTAGGCAGTTGAGTCAAGAATCCATGATGGTTCGCGCCGTGATTGATCGCTGATGCGCGCTCTGATCTCTCAGTCTCTCTTTACGATTTCTTCTAATGGGCAACAAATTTGCATTGCTAGCCATCGCCAAAGTGCATCTTCACGGCACTATTTGGCAGGGCACAGCAGTGTCGTAGCAAGAAGTAGTTATTGTAGAAGCGCTTTGTTGCCCGAATTATTTCTCCATCACCCATCTTATTGAGGCACTCTCGGACTGCGTAAAGCTATCATAGCAAAATTCAGAGCCCACTGCGCATCTCCATAAAAGTGCTGCTTTTAATCTATTTCTTACGACCTTCGATAGCCCATAATGCATGTCATTTGAAGTGATGACCCATGATAGGAGGCAAGTGAGAGAACGAGTGGCACGCATCCGTCCAACCGAGTCACTTAGGTGCGCTCGACTTTGCTTGCCAAAATGAGATCAACCGTCGACTGAGCACTCGACTCGAAAACCGGATGCCTATGAGAAGGCTCTTTGTTTTGCTTTTCTTGCCGACTGGCACCCAGTGATGTCACCCGTGCCTAATCCAAGGTGCCATCTAAGTATCAGACTTGCTGGTGTGCGTTACCTGACGCCCACTTCATAGCTCTATGAGTCGTAATGGCCGGCTAATCGAGTCTCGCACAGGGCCCTTTGTGCGCGATGAGATGGCATTAATTTTTTAACTGGCACACCTTTCATTAGTAGACGGTCATAATCGGTACCAAGCGTGTAGAATGTGAGTCGGTCTAATTGTGGCCCATTTGCCGGCACCGAAGAGCCGCAAGAGTAAATGTCCCAAAAGTTAGCTGCCACTTCTGTCATCGAGCCAAATTGAGGCAATATGACCAAGCAAGTGACTCT
>WURS02470750.1:0-13057 GCA_011762765.2 Rhinocypha anisoptera | reverse complement strand
CACAGCACACAAAAGAACATAACACGACATTCAACCTATGCTACAAAGTCTCCATCCTTGCCTCTCTTCCTCCCACCGAATCAATAATACAATTAAAAACATTCGAGCTCGCCATCATATGGATTTCGGATGCTTACATCAATCCAGGTCTCAATGTGATGCATTAATTACCCCTCCCTCCTCTCCCCACTCTCCTCCCCACCCTCGTTCCCAGCTCTCCCACTCCCTACCTCCACTCACCTTGGGCCCCTCAAACTTCCCTCTAGCCTTCTGCCCTGCTCATTCTCTCCTGAACGGATGGAAGGTGGTGGTGCCACCGAAAATTCTTCACCTCTTTCCCATGGCAATTGCCTTAGCAAAAATGTCATATATCTCCCCTCCTACAACCCCTGCCCAGCATTTTACATTGACGAATGCATTCGTCCTTTGTCTATTAGAATAAATAGCCATTACTTTTCTTCCAAATCAGCAGTTCTCATCATTCCTGGTCCCCACACACTCTGCCTCTCATGACCTTTCCCATTGCTATCCTATAAACTCTGTAAATCCACACCCAGCATAATAATCATAATAAAGGTCTTTATTGTGAGAAGATTGAGACGAAATAGTTCCTTCTTTCAGTATACAGGTATGAACCCATGAACTTTCATATGCCTCGAATTCAGAGGATTTTAAAAGCTTGGGCTTAACGTCCACCACTATAGAATGGTTAAAAAAACACTGCAATTCCACAATTAGGAACAATTGTTTCTCCTCCCAAACAGTCTCCTAATCACCCCTCTCGCCAATGGACATTCCTCCCTCCACAATTGTTCCCTCCTCCTCACCTGCTTCCTCTCACTGCCTTTTCCCTTCGCCCCTCCCTCCCTCTCCTCCCCCCACCTCCCTCCACTTCCCCCTCCTTCCTACTCCCCTAAGAGTATAAATATCAAATCTTGACTGGCATGTTCACTTCATGATGCTGTGATATGGAGAAACCTGGTCATGATACAATAAACATTGCATGTGGAATTGCAGTTTGTTTTTAAACCATGATGAGAGAATTCCACCAGGTGAAGCCTTAAAACCATATCATGTCCCACTAAAAGACCACAGCATTCCCTCTCTTCTTCCCTAATCCACTCTCACCTGCAGCCATGGCCAGTCATATATTGTGGACAAAGGCTGGGAGAAGCAGCCGAAAGCCAAAAAAATTGTTTCTCTTTTTCCTTGTATTATTTGTGCTGTATGTATACACGCATGTATAATTAATATTTTATTAGTATTTTATAAGTCATGTAGATTTCCCTCAGGCCCTGGAAAGTACTAAACAATGTCAGAGCATTACTACAAACTGGAAATCTTACTGAAATATAAATGCCAAGCTTTACAAAAGTGAAACTGAGGTTAAACATATTAATTACAGCCAAGTATGGTTCAACATTACTGCATTCACCAGTAATGTTGAACCAAGGCTTACTCATTGGATATAATGAAACATAACTGGAAAGAATTTTGCTAGCAATGACATTTTCAGATTCTTAAAATTTGCTCATTCTAGAAAAGGAAACCAGAATGAAAGTATTCTCAAGCAACAACTCAAGACTCGCCCATGAAATTATAACCATCCTGCCCTTAAATATTTCTTAATTAAGAATATAATGTATAATATTTTTTGATAGGAACTTACCATGGCCTATGAGGATTCATCATTCATTGTAGGCCCAGCACTCCACTATGGGGATTTATGATCCCTATAGGGATTATTAACCCTAATGTGATCCATAACGCTTTAGGGGTTTAAACCTATTAACTAACACAATAGGGTCTTTCCCCATTGCCAATTCCCTATAAAGGCATTCAATGGGAAATTTTTAATAGGGAAAAAATAGATTTTTCAATAAATTTCATGTAATAAATCGAATTACCAAAGAGTAACAAAACTATAGGAACAGAATCTGCACTTATGGTGTCAGAGGTCTGTTTATGAAAGTACTTTCGTGCCAGTAGCCACCTGAGCAAATCCACGTTCGAAAATTCGGCTTGTAAACATAAACACTAGTTTAAACATAAATTAAACACAAAAATATGGTCCATTCAAATTTCATGCAAGCATTCTCACAATTTCCAGGTTTCATGGACTCGTGCATGTAATTACATATTGTAAACAAGTCTTTGGAAAGAATTAAAATATTTTTTTGAAATTAGGTGGATAATTGAAGCGGTAGATTTTTTAAACACAGGTTTGTGTATAAGTACTTTTCCATTTCCACATTGTCAACCTCTGCTGAAGGGCAATTATGGACGTTTTGCACTGAAAAGTTAGAGTGCACCGTATGAATTAGAATATCTATAAACTTTATTTTTTAATTTTATCTCCATGACTGTAGTCTTACCAATTTAGCATTTAAGCAATAAAAATTCCCAATAGTTTTTTTTTACTGAGGCGCTACTCTCCTGGCTTGCAACACAACTGATGTGTCAATTATCCACATTTTAATGAGTATAATTGAAATTTTCAATAGAAAAAAATGAAATTATTTTATTTCTCAATCGCATGATCCTTTATACACTCCACTTACCAGTTAAAAATAAGATCACAGGTTTGAAATCTGGTTTCGCTATTGATTTCAATCAAGAATTCTCATTAACATAATACCTCATTATTACATATTACATACGTCAACTAGCCTTGGCTATTGACATAAACGAATTCCATTCGTAATGTTTTCTAAGGAAATTTATTGTTATCCGTTATAACAGCAATCACAAGACCATAATTACAAGAACTTGCTGAAACTAATGCTTGCCACAAATAATAAGCCCGGTGAGAGAAAAGAAAAATATTAACTTTGGAACCTTATTATAATTCAAAGTATATAATAACTGTTTAAAGAGTTGTCAGCAGTCCCCACTATCTCGTAGTGACATCTGACATTTGGGCTCACCTTCATTCATTTAGAAACTTATATTTTTAATTAGTACACATATTGTTATTATTTTCAAGTAGTAGTTGTTTACAACGACACCATCAACGCCTTTTAAAGAATTTTTAATACAATACACCTTATGAATACGTACAATAATTATCCATTCACCAATACTGTCCACGTTTCATCCACACTGCCTATGATATGAAGAGAACGATGAGGCTCCATAAAACACAAAAAATAGTATGGGACTATTTTTCTATAACTAAGGAATGCACAAAACACATACCTCCATACAATGGTTTTCACCAACGAAATTTTTTTCAAATTATTTTATGAATTAAGGCATATGTAAAGGTAAAAGATTCAATTCCTAAGTAAAATCGTTGTAATTAATATGTCAAGTTAATGTCTAATATAGTAATTCTCAAGTAGAAAATATATAAGTATTGCATCAACCGTAAAATAATGAATATTGATTCGTATTGCACATATCAGGTAGTTCAAAATCTTTTTAGGAATTCTTCTGAGCATATTCTTGCACGAGCATTGACGGCCAGTTTCATCTCGCTTATCTCTTTGTCTATTTCTTCCATAAAATGAATGACAAAGTCAACCAATTTGTGTTTATACATTTGCTCAACGTGAAAATTAGTAATTAGAAAACTTATGTCATAGCCCTCCACAGGTTTACGCCGAAGAATAATAAAGTTTTCGGCACGCATCATCATAAACCTCATAAACTTATGACAGAGAATACGTTCTATTTCATCGGCTTGTTTCACTGCGATGCTCACACGAACTGAGTTTATAGATGACTCTATCAGCACTTTTTCCTTCTCATTTCGACTCACAACGATCGGCGTCAAAAGCAATTCTTTGCTGGACATTACTTCAACCTCAGGCTTATTGTGCCTTTCAACAACTTGCGATGAAAAATTATCCAGACACATAGCAGCGGTCAAAGAATGTCTGACAGCAGTAAGATAGGGCCGTAGTGTTGCAGCCATAATATAACTTTACGTCGAAAAATGACAGAAAACCACTGGTGCACAAGCAACCCCAATAGCCAGCCACGCCAAATAAATTCAAAGAGTACAAATTGCACAACTCAATCAGCAATAAGATGTAAGAGTGTCTTTCTCAAAACTTTTAATACAAACTCAAAAGAGGATGTGATGAGAGTTATCTCCTAAAACTGATTCATGCACAGCTTGACCAACAATTAAAATTTTATTTCCAACATTATAATCCAACTAAGATGATAAATAGTCAAATCTATCAAACACTTATTATATTAAAAATATTAGAAATCTGTATATAAGGTTAATCTACAATACAAGAGCAAACAAAAGAGATTTTTGTATCATTAAAAGTGTGTTGGTTGGTAACAAATTTTTAGATAAGAACGTCGAACTCTATGGGTAAGAAAAGTGACGGCCTAAAAAGCCGCATTGCTGCCAACGATAAAACATATGCATTTCATTGCACAAATGAACTTCCGACGCTGGTTTAAGGGTGAGGAACCATAAAATTTTTATCTAAAATAAAACCAACTTTTACTTAGCAGAGATTGAGGTTAAATGTAAGAAAAAACTGGCGACTTAAGTTAGAAAGTTTAAAGAAAATAACACCAAAGTCTAAATTTGACACTGTGATTAAACTAACGTGTTGAGTAAAGGTGTCCAAAACCTATCTTTTTCAGCTTAAATTTAAATAATTACTACGTTACTCTACAAGTTACGTCTTATTTCTTGGCCTACATAGGCCTTCTGTGAACGAGTAATAAACCGGTTCACACTACAGGTGGAATAATGGTTTAAATATTTTTAAATGGCGGCTATAACCGAAACGCTCTATGTAGTCACAAAGGAGAAGGGTAACCTCTAGGAGGGGTATGGATAGACAATTAAACTACAAGACGCGCATCCGGCAGCAGGGATAAAGAAAATTCTTCCAATTAATGAGTTTAACTCTGTAATTTTGGTACCATAATATGAAATCCATAAAAGCCGCTTTTAAAATAATCTGAAGTATTATGTAGGAATCGGTACGAATCATTCTTACATGCATTCTAAAGCTCTCGTGTTTGAAATGTTTACCATGGTAAACCTTTACCACAACTTATTTGCGTTCACAAGGCAATATTTCAATAAGTTAGTTAAATTAATCAAAGTCCAGACCTAGTTTCGACTGTGATTTAATACTAGCGTAAAAAGCTTGTAACATGAACCCGCTATTTAAATGTCCATTTCTGTAAAGTTATTATATATTTAATTATTATCCCTGTTCAGCTTTTCATTTATCAAAATTGTACTTTGGTTTAAATTCTAAATAATCAAGGTAATATTTTGTTTCACATGGTTTATGTATTCTAAATGTGTATTGAATAGATCGGCTTGACCTGTAAATAAATCAGTCAGTCAATAATGAATTTATCACATTCATTTTAATCGGCAGTGATAATGTAAAAACTATCTTTCTCTTTATAGAATAATAAAGTTGGAATGCATCAGTTGTTTGAAAAAAATTGAATAGTGCATCGTAAATTATTTCAATATCGCTGTAGATTACCTCAAAATGGTGGAGCCAACCAGAAATTTTTCAAAAAGAAACTTTAACTGGTAATATTGGTATCATTGGTATCGTTTGCTTCAGTTTGCTTGATAGTTTTGACCAGATGGCAGGACGTTCGGCGTAAGACTTATGTAAATATTGGCTGTAAGAGAAGGTGATTATTTTTTATTAATGTCGGTTTCCCGCTATACTCATTCGTGTTTGTTGTTATATCTTTCCGAATGTGATAAATGAATTGTTTTATTTCAGTCCCTGTCAATATTCAAATAGCTGTTGGCTACGCTGACTAAACATGGAATCTCGTGGAGTTGTCGAATTTAAGTTGTTTTTGCGGGTGTGATTGATTTATAGCCTTCTTATGCTGTTTCATGGTTGTAGGATTGAAATAAGGAGGGAGTCACAGGATTGAGAGAAGGGGTTAAGGAATTGTTTAAGGTAAGACAAACGATCGCAGCCTTATGTTGCCGTCTTATTGACATTCCCAGTACCAAAATGTTGCATACACAATGTTTCTTTCTTTTACTTATAATTGAATATCTCTTTGTTTATGACGTGATTTTAATTTTTTCATCCCATCTGTTAGCAAAACCTATTATTTCTTTAATTATATGATTATATATTTTGTATCTGTATCCGTTATGTATAATATTACATATTATACATAACGGAGTTGTGTTCTAGTATTACACAATTTCATTCATTTATGAAAGTGTATGCCGAAATCCGTCACCTATAGCAAAATTCTGTCCAGTTTTTCGTTTCAGTCTAGCCAATGAAGAAAGAATTGGTTAAACAATACGGATGCATACATACTAGCCGCAATAAATACATTTCACCTTAGTCTCACCTATCTAAGAGCTTGATATTTCTGTAATTGGTGTAGATTACACATATAAATGATCATCTTGATATTGACTAAAAGCCTCAGTCGATGTTTTAGTTTTCAATTTAAAGAGATTACATTCACAAAATAATGTTAATTTAGTTCGACATACATTCAAGGCCAAATTAGGGAAGTTAGTAGCATTACCATTTCTTTTTATGATGTTTTATTGGTGTCCTGAAATGCCTAAAGCTCCTAAAAGAACTTTGACTGGCTTCAATCATTTCTCTTTGTGCAATATTGCACCACCTATGCTCCTGAGTTATTTCACTCCATAATTGTTGGTCTATCCATTGTATTGTACCAGAAAGGGAATTTCTTTGTTTATTTCACCCTTACCAAAGATGAAGACCTATCCCATAATATTTGGAACATAATATCTCATCATCACATTCAAGCCTTAGATGTAATGCTAACATTGCATGGACAACAGATTTATGACATTAGATTTGCCAGTGGTGTGAGTTTTTGTACATTGGAGCTTTGTCGAAATGATCCCGTCAACTGTTATAAAAATGATAATAACACTGTACTATTCCACGAATTTTATTTTTATGGTATTCGTGGAATAGTACAGTGTTATTATCATTTAAGAACATGAATTTCCACATTGTTGTGCCTGAAAATATCGAATATAACTGTTATAAAGACTAAAATTTGGGTTATTTAATTTGACGGTGAAGACTACAGTGTTTTTAATTTGACAGACAGCTGCACAGTGCTTTCAATTCATAGAGAGTTATTAGGTGAATGCTTGATGCTTCTTACAAAGCATCATGCTGGCCCTTATTTGCAAAATTAAATGTTCCAACTGTTCCAAGCATGTGCATAAATTGCTATTTCAGTTTTCGTGCACAAAGTATTCACAACTCTTTCTCCTTTAACAATGAAATTTTCAATCGAATCCACCAAGGAAAAAAATAACATACACATTAGTAAACATAAATCCTCACGACATAGATCCGTTTTCACATTCCTCCAATAAATTTACTGATGGGGGTAAAAGAAGTAATGCTGTTCTTTCCTGGTGAATGTTTATTTGGAATTTCCATGGTGTTACGTACATCATCAGGTTATAATGATGTGCCATGGCCATGGAACCATGCTCGTGCCAAGTACAGTACGTTTACCAAACAATCTCAGTGGCTCAACCTGGTACGGTAAACGCATCGTGCTAGCCAGACATCATCTGAGAAGCAAGATCCATCATCAGCCCGCTTCCTCTCTAACCAGGCTGAGATCTCAGATCAACCCGAAACGACCCACATGTGGCACCCTCTGATCTTTTGGTTGTGAATGGTGAACAGAAATCGATATTCTGGCGAAGGCTTCCGCTGTTCCATGGATTGGTGCTGTGAAGTTTTCAGTGCTCCACCGTGTCCATTGTCTTTTACTGACAGCTGTTTCGTCCTCGTTCCAGAGAACAACTTCAGGCCGAAGTGCTTTCTCCAAGTTTTGCCCAGGTATATATATAGGGTCTGTTATGGGTGAAGAGTGCCCTGATTGGCTCACTGAGTTGGCCCCAAGGCCCTTTTTAGGGGCATGGGTCTGGTGTTGGAATAGCCTCTTCCAGGTGTTGGCGAGAGGGTAACCGTCTTCCCTGTTGAAATTGGAAGGAGTTTTGGTAATCTCTACTGCTTCTCGAATGATTTGGGGGAAGTATCGATTTTCTCTAGCCATGACTTTTGTATTATGAAAATTGATGTCGTGGCCAGGTTCGGTCCAAGCATGTCAGGCCACTGCTGTGACCCAGAACTGCTTCTTGGTGAAGGCCCTTTCATGCTCCTTCAGTCTGCATCTGAAGGATCTCCCAGTTTGGCCGATGTAACATTTCCCACAGGTGCATTGAATTTTGTATACACCTTCATAGATGTCATGCGGCAGCGAATCCTCAGCATTGGGAAGTATGTCGCGTATTTTCTTGAGCGAGCTAAATCTGGTGATGACATTGTGCTTCGCTAGGATCCTTGATATCTTCTCTGTTGTCCCCGCTACGTAAGGTACCGTGGCATACGTTGCCTCTTCGCTCTCATCAGTCCTTTTTGGGAAGCTGCTTTCCTTCCTGGCGATTTCTTTCAGGACTCTTTTCTTTGGGTAGCCGTTCTTCTCCAAGGCAGCCACCAGATGTTCTTTCTCCTTGCCTAGGGACTGCACATCGGAAATGGAGTAGGCTCGATGTAGCAGGGTTTTCAGAAGGGAATTCTTCTGAATGGGTTGGTGGTGCCACCACCTCAATATAGAGTTGCACCTAGCAATTGCAATGTCTTAATGCAATGCATGCTGTAAACAACAAACTCAATATGCAATAATGGCGGGACGTGATTACTAGGATCAATAGTTCAAGTACACAATCGATATTTTCAATCTGGTTTGTAAACAACGCGACCCCACTCGACTCACATAAGGGCTCTCAGATCAGTCCGAGTTCAGATCTATCTGAGATCATTTGGTAAAGGTACTGATAAATATTCACATTTGTATAAATAGCAGCGTTACTTCTTCCACCCTGTGTGATGTATTTCCACAAAGTTCTCCCTGAGACTGTCATAAATTTCCTGACCTTGCCCTTTCCCATCTCTCCCTTTAATTTGTTTTTTGTTAATGGTTATTTTTGTTGATGTCTGAATGTATGCATCTTTTTCTGTGAATTTTTACGTGGTCCACCGTAAAATGGCAAATACCTGTGCGTGGTACACACCTTTCTTTAAATAAAAAAGTTTTTTAAAACATAGAAACAAGTAGGCTCTTCTTGACAGTTATATTTTTGAACAAAAGCATGTACCTTGATCTACTTTTCTGCATGATTTCCACGACAATATCACGACGCCACTGGTCGCATCATACAACCAGCAGCTTTTGAATCCCATCCTCAATAGAAATCTGCCGCTCAATTACCTGGTACCCAAGCGTGAGCACAGATAATATAAGCGGTGGTCAGAATTACATTTGAAAACCCGTCTTGAAACTTAAGAAAACTAAACTTGGATAATGATATCTGTTCCCTCACTTTTTCGTCAAGTTTCTGCACAAAATCTTTAGCAACTACAAAAGGTGGTCGCCCTCTTTGCCCTCATCATGAACATTCGTGTGGGGGAAGCCTTCAAAAGCTCAAAGCTATTTATGTACCGTTCCATCGCTCATAATGTTGTCTCCATACACCTCTCACTGTTCTGACTATGAAAGTGACATGTCTTCACTCCTCTAGCACTAAGAAAACGAATCACAGCACACATTTCAGTCTGCAGGATCCTCATTGATGGAGGCATAAATACAAAGGTAAACACAGTCAAATTTTTTCCATAATGCCATCTCTGACTTGCCATCATTGCAACAAGAGGGTGTCTTTCACGGTTCGGAGAGGGGTCTGGTGGTTTATTAGGGTGCTGGTTAGGAGGACTTCTGAAAATGAGGGAAAGGCATTTGGGAAAAATGTCGGCGGTGTTGAGGTTGGAAAGGATGGGAAAGAGGTCTTTGAGGATTGCTTTGAGGAGCTGGATACCGGAGAAGTAGGTGGTACATAGGGAAAGGTTGTTTTTATTATTTTGAAGGTATAGTTTAGGAGAAAAATGATAAATGTTTATTTGTTCGGGGAAAAAAAATTCCCATGAAACATTGTAATTACATTTTTGTGACACTACTGTCACAGTCGATTAACAAACGAAATGAAAAACTTTTCACCATATACAACATAAATAACCATAAACACCATGAACCATAAAAACATAACATTCAAGAAACCAGATGAAAAAAACACCATTAATATATAATACAGAATTAAAAGAAAAATAATCAAGAATATTAAATATATACAGAGTACCTGTGGAAAACAACAAGAAAAGAAAAGTTCACAATAACCAAAAAGAGATAGAAAGATCATAGTCTAATAAGTTAATGATTAATATGATTTTTAAAAAATGTAGTCATTTATCAGGCTGGGAGTGTATCCACTGGATAACCCTGGATTTGAAAAGAGGAAGATTTTTAATACCTTTTACTCCCTCAGAAGAATGTTCCACATTTTACACAGAAAGATTTTCCATATACATTAGACCGAAAAGGATGAATGTATAGTTCCTCAGTATTGCGTGTTAGCCTTTTCTCCCCGTCACAATTAAATATTATATCTTCATAAAGATAAGAGGGTTCTTTGTTATGAAGTAATTTTTGTATAAATATTGTCCTTTAAGTTCTTGTCTTTCTTTTAATTTCAACTATTGAAGCTTATTATACAGAGGAGTAATATGATCATTTCGGTAAATGTTCAGTATAAACCATAAGCCACAGTTCTGGAGCCTTTGCAGTTTATTTCCTAATTCCTGGGAGCAATCGGCATATACCAGCGAACAATAGTCAATGTGTGGCAGCAAGAGTGCATGCACCATTTTTTTACATTTTGGTACCGGGAGTAGATTCCTGAACTGCCTCAGTCAGTACAGTATAGTATGAACTTTATTAGAGACCATTTGAATGTGTTCTTTCCACAACAGGTATCTATTAATTGTGATTCCGAGGCTAGTGACTCGATTGGAATAGTTTATTTGAGCATCTTGTAAAACAATCTTCGGAAGCAGGTCAAAGTCAATATTATTTACGTGATGTCATCTGCCCATGATAATGCATTTTGTTTTGCTGATATTAAGTGTAAGGGAATATTCTTATACCCAAGCACAGATAGAAGAGATATCTTTATTTACTTTCAGGATAGCATCTCGTATAGCATAGGGATGGCAGTGGTAGTAAATTTGGAGGTCGTCTGCATATAAATGGTATTTGCAGTGGGCTAATGAGATAGGAAGGGTTCTAATGTAAATTGAAAATGAGAGTGGACCAAAAATGGATGCTTGAGGGATGCCACAGGTTACTTCAGCAAAAGATGATGATTCAGCATTATTACCCTTAATGGCTCGTTTTCTATTAGGGAGATAAGATTGAAACCATAGGAGAGTTGAACGAGAAAAGTGCATTTCATGTAGGCGGGTTAGTAATTTCCGATGGTTAACAGAGTCAAATACCTCAGTGAAGTCAAACAGGACATGTAGGGTAACTTTTTTATTGTCCATTGAGAGAAGAATATCGTCAGTGATCCAAAGTAAAGCCGACTGGGTGCTGTAGCCTTTACGGAATCCGGATTGGTACTTGTCAAAAAGGTTATTTTCAGTTAGATATGCTACTGTTCCATTATATACCATTTGTTCAATTCATTCGGGGCTTAGATAGTGTACAGAGAATGGATATAGGACAGAAGTGGGACATATTGGAAGGATTAGAGATTTTTTGTATGGGGTGAATTAGAGCAGATTTCCATGGAGCCAGAAAGGTAGAGTATTTCAACGAACAATTGTAGATGTTTAATAACATGGGATAAGTAATATGAAGTGTTTTTTAATAACCTAATGGGAGTGTTGTCAACACCTAATGCATTGGACGTAGCCAATTTGATATACTTTAACAGCATATCAGGTGTAAAATGTGGAAAATATAGCCTGTTGCTATTGAATTCATTGATACATAATTCTGTACCAGATAAGGATGCTGTCATTTGGCCAGAGTTGTCCGACATGGCATTTGCAGAGGTCACTGGGGCTGTAATTCCAGATGAGATAAAGTGATTATTAAGGTCATCAAGGGAAAAATTAATGTTCGCAGTATTGAGTGCCCTGCAAAGCCCCAGACATCGTATTTCTTTTTTCTTCCATGTAGATTTTGCATCCCATTTTCCTTCAAAACATTCATTGTAATAATTATTTCTAGCATTTTGTAAGAGCACTTTCGCTCGATTTCGAGCCAACTTGTACTCCATGTATATATTTGGAATTCTGTTTCTTATGAATTTACGTCGGAGCCTGTCTCGGTATGAATAGGGTGTTTTAAAGATTTTGTTGTGGATGAGAGTCTTAGAGTAGGAGGGAAAGGTGCAAATTGGAGAGGAATTTGTCTAGGGAGTATGGGTTATTGCAAATGCGGCGGCCTCGAATGGAGAGAGAGTAGGGATTTTTTTATATGGGAAGGATGGCAGCTATTGTAATGCAGGTTGCTTTTTGGCAAGCTTAATATGGACAGAAGTTTGTAATTTTTTTTAGGAGAGAGACATATTGAAATTGAGAAAGTTTTTATCAGTCAGAAATGCTGTCAAATTTTTGACAGCATCTTTTGGTAAATGAGAGTTGGCAGCTATTGTCGTTTGTTTATGGAGGAAAGGGGGAGGAGGGAGAGTATACCAGTTGGCAGAAGCTGTGCAGAACACTGTAGATGCATGCCTGCTCTAGTGTTCTACTTCTACATGTTACCCTGCAATCAGGCCGCCTCAAGGATGTGTGGTAGGGGGTTAGTCACCCACCAACAAATTCATATGCACTCCCAAATGCAAATGTTAGGAAAGCTATGTATTACACATGCAGAATAAAGCCACTGGCATGCAGAACAAAGCCACTGGCATGCAGAACATAATCCACATCCTGTGGGAGAATGTTAGACTGCTCACCGCAACAATCATGCATGAAAACAACTACAAATGCTGTCAAAAATACAATGTCAAAACAGGAGCTCTTCCCCTCATAAATTATCAACATATTGTCTTGCATGACTAACTCCATTACCTGTGGGGACAATGAAGTGGTTTTCTAACCAATAATGGAGCTGTGGGGAGGTAGAGACAAGAGGCTCTCTCTCATGGGTGGGTGGTTAGGGG
>WURS02470740.1:0-13057 GCA_011762765.2 Rhinocypha anisoptera | reverse complement strand
TCACACTCTTCACTCACACCCGTGTGGGCTTGTGTTCTCGCGCTCTCGCACACATTCTCTCTCTCTCTCTCTCTCTCTCTCTCTCTCTCTCTCTCTCTCTCTCTCTCTCTCTCTCTCTCTGTGAATGAGTTGTCAGCAAGAATGCTGCTCACAATGGCGGCTCCTCGTTCGACCTTTCCGCAAAGTCAAGTGGCACGCATGAATGGTGGCGAACAATTGGCACAGCACTGATTGATTCGAACACTCGCGCAAGTACTGATTTCAATTATTCGGAATTTGCGCGATCGACCACTGTTGTTCCACCACCTATTGCTTCTCTTTCTTCCAATTGATTTGACTTTGCTTCAATTTAAACAACACACACTACAAGCATACACACCATGAGCGATAAAGTCAGAAACATTCTTATGTGGGTTGGACAATAGTACCGGACAAATGAACAGCGTCTGTTTGTGGTCAAAGTTTGACCCCACCAGCATAGATCCAAGAGTGAGACAATAGCCAAACACCATATGCTCCACCCAATCTTGGATAATCTCTGCACGCTAATTGATCTGATCACCATCGTGCCAAAAATTTTAAAATGAAACACAATCTTTAAGCGGCATCTGTGCCACAGAAAGTATAAATGCATGATACTGAATACCGAGTCCAAGTAGCATATCAATTCAAGTTACTTTGACACTACCACCAATCTCAATCTCAACGCGCAACCTTCTGTCCTAACTTTACGCATATATCAAATTTTATTTATAATTAAAACTTTTAACTTTTTAAAACGAACACACCGACACAGATGACACAACGGGGCACAGAAATGCAAGGCTCCCGATTGTATCCCGCTGATAATAGCTTGTGTGGTATTCGGGCTAAGATTGCCAAAACAACATAAGCATGAGCACACACAAGTGATGATCATCATCGTGCCGTTTTGTGTGATATCACATGAAGATAATTGTCACTGTGATTAATCTGTAACGGCATCCTTCATCGCGTGGTTTGTGTACTGCGCTGATTAAGTAGCGGTGATGAGCAAGCAGAAAAATAATTAAACGATGCCGCGAGAGCCAATTACACGCTCACTAGTGGCACTCAGTGAGCGATGATAGCTGTGATAACATCTCATAGCGAGAAAGGTGGAAGAGACAAATGAGACTTGGTGGCGCACTGCAAACTCCACCGATTGCCGCCAACATGGTCTAATTAATATAACTCCAACAAGTTGTACAGTCTTAGATTCCTCTTGAAGCAACCCCAGCAGAATCTCGATAGCAATGGAAAAATGTCTCATGACAACAAGCAATTTCTTCTTGTTTGAACCGATTCTTTTAGGACAGGTCCATCTCACAATGGATAGATAGGTTTCCAAATCTATAGATAAGTTTGTTTGAGTTCAAACCTTTGGTTCTATAGTCCCAATTAAATTTTTATTTTAGAAGTTTTCAAAAATCACAAAATGAATCACACTATTCATTTTGTTCTAAGGTTTTGTTCAAAGTTAATGAAGTTTAGACTGCTGCAAATTAGAAAAGTTTTTTACTGCCAAAATAATGGCCCGTAAACATCTCTCCTCTTTAGGATTAACTTAAATTGAAGTTAATTGATACAAACTGGTTTAATTGAATTAGGATATTGTTAAGGGTATTGTTGAGATTAACTGTTCCTTAGGTTCTAACAAAAGTTGACCCTTAGAGAAACAATTGAATAAGAGAGCCAATAATTATTTTTCAGGTTATTGAAAAGCTATACTTTTTAAAACATGAAATTTAAACATTTGTGTTACATTGGTGGTTAATAGCAATTAATTAGTAGGTGATATGATACTAAGTAATTAGTAGGTGTAAAAAATAATTTTACAAATTTCACAAACAACCAGACTATGATGACCAATTAGTATAACACTTGTGCCGGGTACAGGTTAGCCATGTTCACGCATCCGAGTGAATCGGTCGGTTCCTTCTAGCCGCAGTGTGTCGTACTCAAGCTAATTGAAGGACTAGTGCGCCGACAAATTGGACAATCGTGTCTCGTCTGGCATGAGCCTTGAGGTTTCGATCAGTATCGCACCAACCAGGATCTGAGAGTTGCGCGAGCACGGGCCAGACACGCGGCGCCTCATCAACGCCACACAGCTCCACACATCAAGCATCGGCGCGAGACGGACACGAGTCCAAGCGGTCAACTGATCAGATGGCCCTAATGATCACCTGGCACTACTGACCAGCGTGCGTGTCATTACCGAGATGGTGCAATGCCAACTCCAATTGCAGACAGTGTGCACCATCTTTATTGACATTGCCATCACTGTTTGTTGGAGAGAGAAGGATCAATAGCTCGTTTTAGATTTCGATGTATCGCGAATCGATTTTCTGGCTCAGTTGGCATCAATGTGCACTGCACACCATACACACACACACATAGTTCGTCTTGCAGGGATTAGCTCAGACAGCTTATTAGACATTGAGACAGGCGCACACACTCACACATAGTGCTAGCCACTTGATCTGGCAAGATGGGCGTGCGAGAGAAAAGCAACATCAATTTGATTTTAAATTTAAATTTTTTCTTTCATTCGCCTCGTTGCGCCTTCTCAGCAGTGACTTCGGGATTTGGTGCAGTTGGGCACAATGCGAGGCCAATGTGTGATCGAGCCTGATGGGTGACAAGTCATGCATACCACCGGACAGCACCAACACACTAGGACAAGAACGAAGCACACAATTTGCAAAATAAAATTCAAACAAGCGATGTGGTGGCGAGTGGGTCGTGCTGGCTCGGATCGAGGGCCCCGAGAGCAAGCAGGTTGGACCATGACTTTGAATGGCACCGTGTGCGCATCGCAGAGCCTCAAAGAATGATTCAGCGCGGTGAGCAGTGTTGCATGAAACATGCCACCAAAACATTTCTCGGTGTACGAGGTAAACAAGAATAAACAAATGTCCACCATGAACCACGGTCTTTTCTTTGGGGTGGTGATAATCAATGACGATAAATCTCGCTCGGGTGGCGTGTAAGTGACATGCACGATAGCCAAACAAACAATAAAAATTTGTTCCATTTGTGCTCACAACCGACAAGGGTTGCGAGTAGAGCGAGGCGAATTAATTACACGCCAACGAGCTTGAGCTTACCTTTGGGGCCTGCGGCCACCTTTGTCCCGGTGTAATCGCACGAAAATGTCAAACGACACTTATGGACTAGAAAAGCAGTGCTAGCGGTAGTGCTGCTCTCATGCTCTTGGTGCTGACTTGAAGTGACTCGACGACCCATTTGAACAATCAGTGGCGGTACCACATTAGCCACATCATAACATGACTCGATCGGCGTGCTCCAATCAAAGTCACCACAGCGGCCTGCGGGCAGCACCCACCAATTGCCATGGGTGGCCATTAATCATTCACGCTTGTTGCGCACCGTACACGTACAGAGCACGTACCGAGGTGCAATTGGTCCACATCAATTGCCTGTCTCCTACCGTGTTTGCAAACATACAGATGCATGCTCTTGCTAAACCTTGCTATTCCTAACAATATTATTTCGGCTCACCACTTTACTTTAACACTCGCATATGTTGTGTTTTAGGCTATTTAAAATTATTTCATTACTTTAAAACTTTATCTTTATTGATGTTACGTCTCAAGCGTAACTTCTATATTTTTTAAGACTCTTGTTCACCTCCAACCTTTTAATTCCAAAACATCTATTTACAAAACAACAAAAAAAGACAAAAAAGAGGGAAAAAGAGGCCACCACTAAAAGGGTGAATTATTTACAAAAGAAGAGGAACTTACATTGCTTACCTCTTTTCCAGGGTTTTTAAATACAATAAAAGATTTTTAAAGAACACTAAATAACAAAGAATGATTAAAATACAATAAATTAAATATAATAGAAATATATACATACATGAGTTTTCAAGATCCATTTTTTAAATCACTTTTCAAAGACACAAGTTTTAAATAGGGCTCTCAGAAAAACCCAAACACCGTAAAAACTGCATTTATCTACGAAAGCAACCTTATAATTGGTCTTAAAGTTTTTCTGGGAGCCCTATTTTAAAGAACATAACGACACGACAACAAATGTGTGTGAGACAAAGGACAAATCAGATCTATATATATAGTCTAAGTCTACTAAGGAATGAGTAAGGGTGAAGTGAGAATGATGTTGTGATGATGTGGCAGTGAGTGAGATGGCACGTTGACCAGTGTGGAGTGACGGTGTGATGAATCACATGCGCGTCCACTGCGCATATGCACACTCACCACCTCTCCTAGACCGGGACCGCTCACAGATGACATACCTCGTAGAATGACCTGACTAGTGGCCTCAAAATGTTGCTGCACACAAGTAGGAGTCGCTTGAGACGCGACAATTGATTTGATTTATTTTTATTTAAAAATTTACATAAATTTTAGAAAATATAAAAAAATTTAGTTTTTTATTGTCAATAAATATATTTTTTAAAAATTGTTTTAAAGTGCTTTGGGTCACAAGTACCCGAGAAATCTAACTTTAACTTTTAATACTTTGAGTGTATACCTTTCACAGAATCATTTCATTCCGAAGACCAAAGTGAATGTTTATTAACAACTTCTCTTTTTTGAAGTCAAATTTAAAAATATTTATATAAAGTGTCATATTCGCAAAGATACTGAATATTTAACAATTAACAATTTAAACGGAAAACGTGTAGCCGAGAATAATAAATTGACAATCAAGACTGGCTACATAAAAAGTTTAAAGCATATATTTTCGATATATCAAGTAAGAATACTTTGCAAAATTTGTTGAAAGGCCAATATAATTGTTATTGTAAACGTTTGGTGACGTAGAAGAGTTGACAAATGAAGACCATAAAAGGTCAAAGTGTTTGTTGGTGCTGTTCTTCGGCTTCTGTTTACATAATGAATTGAACAAACCAAACCAAAGCACATATCCAACGTCAAGATGTATTAGGTAGTCAAGTATGTTTTTTCATTGGTCGCTTTGTGACTCTAGATGGCGCTGCAAAGCATCCCAAATGTTTGGGAACATGTGTGGCAGAGAACTTTGGTGTGTTACTGTTTCTAGTGTTTTGTTTCAACTGCCTTGCGGCGCCACCTAGAGTCACAAAGCGAAAAGAGCGACCAATGAAAAAACATACTTGACTACCTAATACATTAGTGGTTCTATTACGAATGCGACTGATTGTATCACTGGCAGCAGTATCACGACATTTTGTTTTTCACAAATCAAACATCGTGCACTGTGCTGCACATACAAACTGTACTTCACTTTAGAAAAGTTGTAATAAAATGTCTTTGATTGTGATGAAATGTAGAATCTTCGTGAGGTCAATCAATTTATGGTGAGATAACTTGTATGAATTGTAACTGTGTTGGCGTGTAACTAACAAAAAATCAACGGTCGCCAAGTTGGAGAATATAAGGCTATTCTTGCTATTATTACTTGTGTCTAACATGAAGCAATTGCGGAGTTAGTTTGAAAAAATCCATGGTAGTACATAATTCAAAAATCAGATCTTATTAAAGTACTATTTTTATGTGTTCCACACAAAAATAGTATCTGAACAGTACTCAATATTTATATTGTATGTATTTTAATACAGAGTTGAGTTTCTTTATTTAAAATGTTTTTAAAATTATTTTTCAGATATTAGATATTGGATTGAACGTATGGCGCCATCTATAGGCTTTCAATAGGACCAACTCTTAATGTTGCAGCACTTCCCCACGTAGCTCGCCAATCTCTTATAATTTCAGTATTAATAGTGATAAAAGTTTTTAGTTATTGAAGGTTACTTTAGAAGCCCTAACCTAAAAATCCTTCATATTCGAACTTTTCCCATTCTCATTCCACTCATTTAATTATTCTCAACTAGGGAGAATACTGTAGTGTACTGTTTTTTAAATATTTTTTTACTCGACAATAGTATTACTTCTATCAGAAGCTGGTATAGATCAATTTATTCAACTTTAATATTTATAAACTGGCGTTGTGCCTCTATTAGATAATAGATTGTTATAATATTGAATATTATTAGTTAAATTTTAAATATTATATATACATTGTTTATTGTACATATAATTGTATATGTTACGGTCATGTTATGTACACACTGAGCACTTCCGGACGTGTCTACATTTTCTTATTTTGCCAAACCTTCCAATACGGTCCCGACACTTCCAGAAGTGTCTGAGCAGTTCCGAGCCAATCAGACCCCTTTTGGACACACATTTGCAAAAAGTTTGTAACAGGGGTGCCCTCGTTGGCCAACAATGATCAAAATGGCCAATCAACTTGTTTAAGCTAAGCCAGTTTTTGCTCAATCTTGATATAGTCTAAAATTTTATTCTATTCTATTAAAATTTAAATTACTACAATTTTATTTATTTATAGATTAAGTTAAATTCAGAGTAAATACATTAAACCTTGACAAGAGGAGTGCGTCATCTAGTGGCCTTAGACTACAACACACATCACAATATTACTTGGTAAGTGTAACTCAAAGACGATAGATGGCATTAGGTATGTTTAAATTATTTTGATATTTACAAAACACAATGAAGACAATATTTCCAATTGTCACTTTTACAGTATAAACAATTTTTAAATATACAAATTATATAGATTAAACAACAAAGTTTGTAACCAAAATTTTTAAAAATGAATAAGTTTCTGAGACATGCATCTGTAAATGGATAACTTTTTATATAATACTCAAAGTAGCAAACTAATAATTCGTTTGGTTGAAGATAGTGCTGTGTTTGTGCTTAATAAACAACATTAGTTTGCGTGTTCTTTGCATGGTACATCTTTTTAAATAAAGGTTAACATTGTTAATTGGCAAAAGTTCAAAATTAAAAGTGCATAAAAGCTAACACATTACTTGTAATTATAATTGTAAACATAATTAATGTTAACATATTCTACAAGTAATGAGACTTAACAATAAAGGTAACTTTTGAAATAAAAAACAATAGAAAACTATTGATTATTGTTTCTTGTTAGTTGACATGTTATTTTGAATATATTTCAGTATCAATATCCCTTAAAATTCAAGACTTTTGATCCCACAAACTAAATCGCTGAGTTAAATGCCCAAACATTTTAAGATAGCTAATTATTTATTTTTTATCAAAACAACAAAAATAATTTTATACTATTTCTCACTTTGAATTGATTTGCCAAGAAAAGTTAAATTATTATGCAATATTGGAATTGTTCAAGATAAGAGCTCAGTTTAATTTTTATTTTTTAATTTTTGATTTTTTACTTTCCGTCGTATAATAAAAGTGATTTTACTATACTTTTGTGTTTATTTAAACTTAACATTTTATTGATTTTTTAGCATTATTTATTTTTTAAAATTAATAACAAATCAGACTCGGCACCGAAAAAAGAAGTTTAAACTTAAAGCAACTAGCAATTTGCTCTGTACTGCTCAAGAAAGCCGCTAATCAAGAGATGGAATCAATAATAGATAAGTGAGCATGGATGACCGCGAGCAGCAATGTCACCTGCGAGGTCGAGTGGACCGCGTCCCTTGGTGGCAGTCAATCAATTAGAAGTGCTATCCTCGTTCTCTCGAGGTGTCGAGCTCGTCCAACTTGTCGCGTTTGTCTTCTCCGTCCGGCAGCATCGCGACAGCTTGTAACACACGCTCATTACATGTGTTATCATAAGCGAGAGAGAGAGAGAGAGAGAGAGAGAGAGAGAGCTAGATTAATTCGCAAAATCAATTTTAAATTGTCTTGCTCAGTGCTTGTGTGTGGCGAACGCTTGAACTAGTAGAGCAGTGGTGGTGTGAGCAAGTCGTCATCGACTAGACGCGTGTGCAACATCGACATGAGTTAATTTCCGCTGACAGCACCCAAAGGGGTGAGTCTAGAGCTGGAACCGAATGCATGCTTTCTGTGTCGAACATCGACTGGCGCATGTTTCGCTGTCCGAGTGCCGATGCAAGCAGAGTGGTGGCACGATGCCCACTGGTGTGCCACCGAGCACATTAGCATTGGGCCGAGCTGTGAAGTGCAGTCAGTGCAGCAAAGCAACCACCCGAGGAGTCTATAGCAAAGTGTACCGTACACTACTGGCACCGGTCACCGTGGGCGGGATTGGGATTGTTCAAGCACTAAAAAATGCTAACCATTCCAGTGAGAACTTTCTTTCGGTACTGTCCTCGAGAGAAAGAGAACGACAAATGAAGAAAAAGAGGGACCAGAGAGGGAGAGAGAGGCGAGATGCTTGATGGTGGTGGCTGAGTGAGGTGCTACCAGGCTGAACCTTTCAATGGCGACCGGCGTGTGGCGCGGCTTGCTCTGTCTGTATGCTATGGTCTTGTCTCGGCCACATGTCGAACATAAAAATCGCCTGCTACAAGCCTTGTCGCGTTCAGTCGACTCGCGCTTCTCCTGACTCTCCGTGTGTGCTCGGTAGCATCCCTGTGCAGACAAGTCTAGTACACCCGACCCGACCGGCGACAAGTGCTCTGACATCACGCTACCGACACTACTAAGCATTGACTCATCATCAGTCAACATCGACACGAGTGGTGCGCACGGATCTTGTCAGTGAAGCGCATGGGTCACTCTTGTAGCACTGACCACTGACTAATGAACTACTGACCATTTGGTTCGCGTCTGATTGACTATGGCAACTACATTCGGTCTGGGCTTTGCTCTTCTAAGCGAGGAGAGTCAATTGCACGGAACCAACTTGGCCGCGGGGCTCTCAAGCGCATCGGTGGGCAGCAACCACAGCAGCACATCGTCCACCTCATCTTCTTCCAGTGGCAGTTCGGGCTCAAGTGGAGCATCCTCGGCCACGTCCGGTGCACAGCCGAGCAGTGGTCAGTCAGGCCCGAGCACGAGTCTGGCTAGCGGCAGCGGCAGCACTTCCTCCTCGGTGACCACCAGTGCCAGTCCTCAGCCACTCGCGCCGGCCAGTCCCACTTCATTTAAGTCAACTTCCTACGAATCTCATTCGCGACTAATAGCCGGATATCCGCGATTACCGGGTTTCTACGGATCGACCTACGGTGCTTCTGGGGAGCAAAGCAGTCTTTACCCGACCACCACCACTACTACCCCCTTCTACCCCTCACTGGTAAGTATGTCCCGATCGAGATCAATCGATCAATTCTGCCGACTGATTCTTCAATTGATCACTTGATGACGGTGGGACAGAGTTCGCACTACGAACTGGAAAAGACAAGTAACGGAAATGGCTGGACGCCACTCAGCAGTCAGGCATACCACTCGGCAGCATACGATGCGCATCACTCCTTCTACAATCCCTACGGCAACTGCTATGGAGCAATCGACAGTGCTGCACGCCGCAAGAATGCCACCCGTGAGACTACTAATACACTCAAAGCGTGGCTATACGAGCACCGCAAGAATCCGTACCCGACCAAGGGCGAAAAGATTATGCTGGCAATCATCACAAAGATGACTCTGACTCAAGTCTCCACCTGGTTTGCTAATGCACGACGAAGGCTCAAGAAAGAGAACAAAATGACGTGGGAGCCAAAGAACAAAGCGAATGATTCTAGGGATGACTCAGACAAGGACTCGTGCAAAGATATCGATGATGATCTTTCTGACAAAAATGGTAAGTTGTTGTAGAGAAACAAGTGATTTACACGAGCTTTACTACGACTATTAGAGGTTGTTAAATTTTAAAACCACACCATCACCTAAAAGCATTATTTTAACAGCTAGTGTTACAGTCTCGCATTTATTAGATTGCTGTAGTGGCAGTGGAACTCATTACTAGGCTTATTCTGTGGTTTGTGGCTCAGGCGATCTGACACTGTAGCCAATGCAAGAGTTGTTCGCGCGAGTTGTTTGTAACGATTACTGTGCGCGGGGCTTTTAATTTAAACAAATGAGCCTCATGGCATAGAGAAATACAACACAACAGCAACACAACACATTTCGTGAGGTGAGCTCGAGCACGGCGGCATAAATCTTCATTCTGTGACTGATTAGTGTGCCCACACCATCCAAAAGTGCTACAGTAGCCTGCTGAACCAGTCGGGCACCTAATTGGTCCGAAGCTAGCACGATCGCACTTTGAGTTTGCTCTCGATAAATCTCGCTTTCTAGCTGTTTCGGCGCCAAGCTCGGACATAGTGAGAATGTCAAATATGTCAATTGTCTAATGAATGTGTTCGGGTGCCTTGCTTGCTCGCACCGCTCGCTCGTTCGAGCCGATAAATCATCGATCTCGGTAATGCGACTCTCTCGGTGATCTCGTTCCCGGTCTTTCTCTATCGGCAGATAACGGTAATGGACTGCGAATCAAGGAGGAGCCGCCAGGGCCCGGTGACAACGGTGCCGCGGTGACCAAGGGTCATCTGTTATCTAATCACCACCAGCAGCAATGCGCCGGACAGACAGCCGGACAACAGCCAACGCACCACCACCAACACGGCCCGCCACCAAGTGCACCATCCGCACCGTTTGGCATGCCTGACGGGGATAACTTGGACGGTCAGAGGTAGGCAATCGAGTACACCTCGTCGACAGACGTTCGAAAAAGACGACCAAGTCCGAGGTTAGTCTTGTGCACTCCCGTGCAACGTGCACGAGACTTACACGAGAATTATCCCGGTTCAAGACGGTGGGTCTCGTGGAATCTCGTTGAGTCCGGATTCCACGGAACTCGTCGTGATACATTGGTGTCCGCTCCACTTATTTCGAACGGCCGTCGAGGTGTACCATCGAGTCTGCAAGCGCGTTCATACTTACTTACCTACGTGGATCATTATTCCTGACAGGCCTAAGATCTGGTCATTGGCACATACAGCCACTTCGGCCACTGACGCTACCAGTTTAGCGGGGCGTCTATATCCACCCGACTGGTCAGCCTACTCACCGTTCCACACAGCGCACCATCATCATCAAAGCGCAGCAGATAATCTCTTGCTCACTCCTCTGTCAGCGGAGCACTATCACCATCACCACTCGAATCACTCGAGCCAGCACGTGCAATCTTCACCATCTACCAATTTTTACAGTAGGCCTGGGAATGCCTGTCCTGGATGGCCATCTGTACCAGAGGATTCGATCAATGGTCATCAGCTTGATCGACGTCCACCGGGCAACTTTGCTTGTTCACCTTCGGTGCCATTCCTCTCAGGTAACCCTACCACAGTGCATTAAGTGAGCTACTAACCCGAGCACACCGGACCGACAGAGTCCAACGGGCAAGGCTCGACACCACCTCCACCGTCAGGCGCACTGTTGCACCCATTGCAGTATCACCATTAAGGAGAACACCCAGCAATACTTCTCAACCATTAAATACTAGCAGATCCAAGGACAGTGGTACAGTGGTACGAAGCCAGCAACCGGTGATGCTAGTATTGAATTGTTGACACGTATTGTCGACACCTTGAATTTTAATTCGAAGTGATTCAGATCTGATTGAAGTAGACTGATGTACGGCACATGTGTTGTACTACTCAGTATCATCGCTAGGGAAAGCCTAGTGAGATCAAGTTTCAGATCGGATCGTGAACATCACGTACCAGATCATCTTTTTTGCTATCCTTTTGCTTGTAAATAGCCCTTCTGTTTCCCCATCAGCTTAGCTGTGTTTGTGCTTTCATTGTCCCAATCTACATCCCAAGCAAACGTTTTTCCTTACCCACCCTCACTCGTAGATATTCTGTATCGTTGTTTTGTGTGTATCGTTGCTGCCCAAATAAATAAATGATACAAATAAAAAAATCAGGTGGCAGAGAAAATGTACAAAATCTGCAGTCGATCGGTCGGTCGGCGGTACGCATTCCGCATTCATGGCTGTGTTGCGGAGTTGGATTCTTAAAAAAACAGTCGTATTGTGTGCTATTGTGTGTGGCCGCGCGCTGAACCTCGTCTGGGATGCCATGAATTGCATTCGACAAATGCCAAGTGCAGTGCATAGGCTAGCGCAACTCAGCGTTAGTTACAACTGGAAAAATCTGTTTGTATTGTTGGGTTCTTTGCTGGTGCCCGATGGAATTGTCGCCATTTAAAAGTCAAAACAGCAGTAGCGCTAATGGAGTCGTCGGGCTAATCAGGGCGCGACGTGCCATCGATGCCATTGGCGCCAGACACGCGAAGCAGTCAAAAACAGTGCCCAGTGCCTTCTGTGCACGTCACTTGATCGACGACAACGAGGGGCAGCAGTGGGACCTGCCTGCTGTGTTCGCCGCGTGCCTCCACATCCGCCAAGTGACCAGTCACTCTGGGCCAGTCGGGTCTTAACCACCACGGTGGTCACAACACTCTTCACCAATCTTTCATTACTCACACACACTACCATTCATTGGTATACGGGGGGAGAGAGAACCTTTACGGAAGTTACCAAAAACTTAATTGAGCAGAAAAACTTAACAACTCGTTATTATCGTTTGGGGAGTAGTAATAGAGCGTGAGTGAGCAATAAATGTCAAAACATAGTTGTACCCGTTGTTTCAATTCATCTATAGATTTAAAAAAAAATTTCTTCTTTTGAAATAAAACGTGGGAAAACTTAAAATAATTGATAATGAATTGTATACTGCGGCAGTGGGCTCTCTGGAACACCACGCCAGTAATTGTTGTTCTTCAGCAGTATCCAAGTTCGATCGCATTTTACATATAAACCCAATCATGATTTTATATATGTTATTGTTTTTTATGTTTTTTATATTGTTTTCATTAAAAGTCCTTCATCACCGTCTCAGTTCTCCTACAATTAGAAAGAAAGTGAGTTTTTTAAATAGCGAAATTTAAAATAGAGTGAAAGAGAAAGTTAGTGATGCATTAGTGCGAGGAGCAGCCCACTCGTGCACACTGAGTAACCCAACACTATGCGCACCCAACTTACAAGACGTGTTCTCTTTTACAAAAGTAATTATTACCGCAAACAATTACTGCCAGTTTACAACTCAACGAGCTTGTAATTGTGACTTTTACAAATCGGACCTAAGGTAAATAAGAGCACAATGACCAAAAACCTAAGCAATCTATGCACCAATATTCTAACCAACATCATTGTCATACGATTTGACCACCAA
>WURS02470719.1:0-13060 GCA_011762765.2 Rhinocypha anisoptera | reverse complement strand
CATTTCATCGTCCGGGGGCCACTTGGGCGCCCTTTTGTCCGTCAACCCACACCCATCTCCCACGTTCGCTTTTTCCGCCCGTGGTCATTTCCAAACTACGACGACAAAAACCCCAGACCCATTGCGTGCTTTCCTCATCGCACTGCGACGCACTCCATGGAGGTAATATTTCGCTTCTTTTGCAAATGAGTCGACGGCTATGGTCATTAAGAACATTTTTTTTTCTAAACTATAGAAAATTACGGAAAGAAACCTTTCCAGACTAACGCAAGACCGATGCCGCGAGGCGAAACTCGAATTCGCGCCCCCTTTGGGGGTCACCAGTCTGGCTGGCTAAACCCGGCCGGCGGCACATTCCATCCCCGATGTCAAATGAGCAGAGGGTGAGGCAGGAAAAGAATGAGCGAGTGTCTAGCGGTTTCCATGGATAAGAGAGAGAATTAAGGATAACTTTCTCGGATAAAATAAAACAATTGAAGACTTCGAACGTGGTAGAATTTATGTATTGTGTATCGCCCCTAACTAGATACTTAACTCCTCGTGCGAATGCATGTAATTAGCTGAATGAAACCTTAGATTCAGATATGCCGCCAAATACATGAACGAATGTGTTCCAGAGCTCAAATTAAAGCACGACTTATTGCGAAAAACTTTATAGAAAATTTGATCAACTCTTGTTCCAACATCTATGATATAAACCTTCAAATTTTAAGTAAATTTTTATTGTTTAATTTTAATTAAATTCTAAATAAATTTAAAATATTTTTGTTTTTTTTCTCTCAGTCCATTTCTGCCTCCACCGTTTCTCGCCACACCCCTGCCAAGATCTACTATACCAGTGTGACGCTGATATCACTTCCCATACTTAAGAACCAAGTTTTGGAGCTCGATATGAGTGTATTTAAAGAATCCAATGATCCGATCAGTGCGCAAGAGTGAATAAGTTCAGCAGCTAGAAGCCACACAAAATTGTTCAAATAAAGACGGCGGGGTTAAAGAAGGTTTTCTTAGGCAGCCAACTTGGGCAAAACTAAATTCTGACACGAATTTAACATTTTTAGTAGTGTGTGGCAGCAGTGAGGCTTATGTCATGGCAGCATGAACGAGCAATATACATTAGAGAGTTCACTCAGATGATCAGTTGCCTTCTTAATTCTTTTCGACCATCCTCAGAATTCAACTCGAACTTCGATTTGATCCTCAGCACATTTACCAACATTTCATACGTAATGTAAGGGCGCAGATGTATACGAAAATCAAGAAAGAGTAAAATGAAAAGCTCGATACTCATTATGTTGACGTTTAATAGTTTGATCTGATGGCAATGACGAAATATAAAACATATAAGATAATTTAGAAAGTGAAGAGGATTATTTACTGACATTAATTAGGACATAAAATTCAGGAATAAATACTTCCATGAAACAAACCAGCGCCTAACCCAATAAAATCGTTACGATGTTATAGAGGTATGACAATGCTGGGGTGACATAAAACGTGGTAGATATTAACATTACTACCAAACAAAAACCGGTGCAAAATACAAATAAGATTGGGAATTTTGAGCTCATTTTACATACTCATTTAATATTTTCCAGTACTACGGTATCCAATTCACTTCACTTAGAAGCGCACTAATCACACTTGCATCACTTATGTATTTTTTTCGGTAGCGAATTTTAATTTAATGGCATACCCAGCCCGTTATAATTTTCGTAAGCGGAATTTTTCAATGTCGTCACAATAGTGATGGGTAGAACTGGTGTTTTTTTATGATGTTCTCATCTTTTTAGTAAAAAAAACTAGCAATAAGCGCATTTTAATCCTACAGTGTCAATTAATCAATGCAGATAATTGTGTAACGTGAAACATTTTTGGATCTTAATAAATAATTGTTAGTTAAATTAATTTAAAAACTAATTTCGTAGAATTTGTCCTGGTCTTCCTCTGCCTTTTGGTAAAGACAAATGGCCAATGAAGTTATTCTTATGGAAAATAAATAATTTTTCAATAAAATGAAGGCCTTCGGTTAAGATTGACAATACAAAATAGTAATATAATATAATTTGTGAATTAACTTTTTCTAAAAGTTATTAGATCGAAACAGTTGGAATGGATATTTAAAGATAATATCGTACTTTTCCACAGAATTCTGTGGAAAAATACGATATTATCTTTAATATGGATTCTAAATTCTTCCTCGAAGTGAAGCCTAAAACCGTAGAGTATAGTTGGAATGGGTTAAGAAGCTTAAGATAAATACTAGAAAGTGTCGTTGCGATTTAGTCTCATTGTTTAAACAAAGAAACTTTATTTCATCATGGGTACAAACGTTATCTTGTGAGGGATGCCTATATGTCAAACGTCAGTATAGTCTCATTGATTGTCACATCCAAGTGGCCAGTTACCTTTGCGTAAAATATTTCATTTATCTTTGATAAACGTACGACATTTTTAATTAAAATGTCATACATACGTCATACAGCAACAATTTAAAAAAATTAAAAATTACAATGCCAAAATACAATTTATGCAAGTTTTTATCAATGACAGGAAGCGAAATTATTTTTAGATTTTCCAAAAATTATCTTTTGGGAAGTAAATAAAATATCCCTTAGTTTTAGGAGTGTATCTATCCTATAGGACTGATGAAAACACGAATTGACGTGCACGAACGGAAATGAATGGGACTATTCTCTCTAGATCCATAGAATGTCATGCTCTTTACAATAACGCTCGGCACTGAGTTAATCAAAGATGTGGACAGTTGATCAATCACCCCGGAGAAGACCAGGGGCCTTCGACACGTTGCACTGAGGGTAGAGATGAGCAAAATTGAGTGGCGGACAAGAGCGGGAAACGAGGAACTGCACAGAAAAGTGTAGAAAAAGAGACGATACTATGAGAAAAAGAGAAACCATATGGATCGGGCACACCCTGATGCGTAATGATTTCGCGAAGGATATAACAGTAGGAGAAATAAGAACAAAGAGCACAGCGGCAGTCTAAGAGACAAATACGGAAGATTATTTGGGACATCGCAAATAACTATAAGGAGGTAAGATTAGGGAAGGCACAATAAAAGATCAGGGAGAGTAGCATTAGGGAAAAATCGAGGACAGTAAGCAAATCTGAAGATTGAAAACGGAATGACGAAGGTGCAGTTGTTCTTAAATTTCTGATGTGATGATATTGCCTTAGCGGAAAATAAATGGAATCGTATATATTTATTTATTGAAAGTAAAACTTTTGCATACGTCCCAAGTAGTTTCTGTTTTTTTTATTATCATGACCGGGTTTCGGCGTAAAACGAGTTTCCTGACCTGATGATGACGCCGCTGCTTACGTAAAATACACGGATCGTGATAATTTAAAAAAATCTAATGTGGACGTTTTTTTTACAAGTTTTGCTTACAATAAATATGGAATAATTGCACAAAGTAAAACCTAAGCGGGTCACTTTTGCACGGAATTGTAACTTAATTGAAGTGACACTATAGAATATTTGATGGTTACAATATTTTCCCCTTTCTAATACGAAAAACTCCACATCTTCAGCCCACATATCCTTCGCCACCTCCACCACCTTCACCCTTTCACGACTGCGACAGAATTTTAAGGTGTTCCCTCCCGAGTAATGCGCCATCATGGAGTCAGTTATCCATCTCTTGCTTGTTGTCTTTTGTTTGCCGCCGTTGCTTCACCTCTTGAAAAATAGTGGCGGCCCCTGCGCGCCGGAATGATCTTTTGGGTCCAGAGCCAGGCATTTAAAGTATAATTATAAGCCTTGGGGATCGCAATCTGAGAGATCCAACCGAGTGTCCCAATCGGGACACGAAAATTCGATAAGTATTAAAAGTAAGAAAAATAAGTGCCATGCCAAGAAAATCCCATTTCCTCTTAGTTTTTTTCATTCGACGATTATTATTTCGAAATATACATGTGGTCGGAAGAATGAAATGCGCTGCATATGAGATTAATAAGTAGATGACTTAGACTCGGCAATGTGGTCCAACGTTCGGATCCTGGTAATATATTGCTGCATGTGTCTAAGATATTTCCAAACGAGGGTCTTTAGCTGGATCTCATGTCTCAAGCCTTAACTGTAGGCCATGACGTATGTCACTGTGCCAAACAGTTAACCAATCTTGGGATTGAAATACTAATGATGATGCAATTGCGCATGAAAAAAATGTCAATCCGTAGACAGGTGCAGGATTATCTCGTCTCAAATGATTCTGGCGTGAGATGTCTTCATCACAGCCGATTCAGATCAAAATGCCTTTTCTACAAAATCTCAAAAAATAAACATATCGTCATAAAAATTTTGAAGAATTCTATACAAGCGTCATGTACACATCGTTGACTATGTAGTGACCAATAAATTTTAGAAAAGCCATGTCTGGTAAAATTCCGTCCACATACGTATTACATAGTCAGTACATACATTATGAAAATATGCGGAATAACCTCAGAGCAGTATAACAGTAATTTAGCCAAAAATTTTTTTATGTTAATAGAGAAGGCACAAAGGCTAATTTTTGTCTATTTCTATTTTCAACAACATCATTAGGAGAAAGAAGGGGGCACTACTGCCAAAAAAACTAATTATTTTACTGTCTGCAAAATTATTAAAAAGAGAAAGTTTACTTATGCATCAGAAGTTCGTGAGGCACAACATTTTAAACTTGGAAATATCGAGGATTTGATTTAGACTTGAAATTATGCAGAATTTTCAGTATTCCTAGTGGTGGACATGTTGAAGGATAAATTTTTTAACCGAATGGCGAAATGTCACAATGGTTAAACAGAACCAATTAGAAAGTTTATTAAAAAAATATAATCACTATAAAACCGAGTTTATCTCTCACAAATGCTCTAGAGTTTGAAATTTTTAGCTTAGAAACGCGAGTAAATAATCACAATAACATAAACAACACATACTGTTTCATTTTCTAGTCATAAATACTAGTTACTCATGTCTTACCACTGACCCATCTGACAAAAATATCCACTGACAATAGTAAATAAATCCTTCAAAGAAAATTTAAATATAAATATTCCTTAAATATTATTATATTATACCACTTGACCCCATGAAATGCACTCGGAACAAAATTCAAGTAATTTACTGATATATGAGAGGTGATTTAGATTCGTTCTCCTAAGAATAAAATTATAGTTTTCCCAAATTACTTCTATTTCCTTCGATAGATCGTTCACAATTGGAAATACTTCAGCCTAATTCCGACAATTCATTTGAATACTAAGCAACTATAGACACAAATGGTGGTATTTTTATGGATTGGACTATGAGTCAAGGCAAAATATAAAGCTGCGCCTCGCGCTACCGTAAATTTCCACCTTTTTCGCGAACACGGTAACTACGAAATGCCCCGTTGCCAAAAATCAAAAGCACCCGTCCATCCGTTACTTTGGCTGTAGATGAACTGGGAGAGGAGGAGAGAACGGGCGATAAAAGCGGTTTTAAAAGGAGGATGCCTCTCCTCCGAGAGGAAGAAGCGAATGAAAGCGGGATGGGCCACGGCGATAACATTTCACACGTTGCAATAATCGTTTCCACGTGGTGTTTTCTGCGCCTTGGTAAGAATGGGCTCTTGCTTGGTAGCCTTCCAACACCCCCATCGCAAACCCGTCCCAGGAGTGCAGGAGGCGAGGGTTAAACGGAGAAGAAGGTCGGGGAAGGAGGATTGGCAGACATACGAGGGGGGGCGGAAAGGATGTGGACGATTGGGATGGAACACTGTTGCGCTTCTCCTCGCCCCCACCTACACCCGCCATGCAATTACTCACATGCCGTATATTGCCCGTATAAATCAAGGCGAGAAATATAGCCACCAGAGAGCACAAAGTATCATCATGACATTGGAAAATAATACTTTTTATATCCTTTGTAAGTGCATCAAACATTAAATTGTATATTCATCTTTATGTATACTTATGCATACACTATACTAAGGACCTGAAGTGACAAAATATGTGTCTGTGGTAACGATAAGTGACAAAATATTTGTTGATAACAAAGAATTTTTCGTCACAAATTATTAATCAGTAGGGCACAATAAAGTTAAACCTAGATTTTTCGAAGTAAGTAATAATTTTGTAAAAAATGCTCTCAGCAATTATTTACCAATAAAATTCTGAATGTTCATTTCTTGGGAAACAATTACGATGAAAACTTATGAGTACACAGCATAGATAGCTAATTTACTCCTGATACCTCAAATGATAGTAACTAAACAAAAAAAATACTGCTGCCAATAGAAATGTTTTCATACTCATAATTCGTTGTTGGATTCTCTGCAGTCCATGCCATTGAACCTATCGGTTACATTTACGGTTAGATTTTTTTCGTAGGAATTGTAATTTCATGTGGCTCGTTTGATTAAAGAAAGATTTAATATTCATGGAATTATTAGTGACGGCAAACGATAATTTCCAAGAGAGCCATAAACCAAATTTTATTTAATCCGTTTCCTTTTCTATAATTCTTTTGAATCCAGATGCCACCATGAATAGTCGTGGGGTAATGTCTGAAAATTCCTCCTAAGTGAAAAAAATGATGTGAGACAAGAATATTCCTGAACATCCATAAATCTCATCCTATTACTTTTATAATACTTCTTACGAAACTACGACATGTCAAGATGAGATCCCCTTAAGTTGTTTAACGTTGACACACGAGCTTGAACTTATTTCTTTGAGCGAAGACTCCCCATTAATAACAGATGGAACCTGCCAACACTTCAATTTTTTTAAAAAGCACATTAACAGCCAGGAGTATCTGTTGCAATTTCGTCTGAAGTATTTAAGTAGAGCGAATTCAGGTTACTTTAAAGTGACGGTAACTGATAGTATTTCAATGAATATTTTATAAATTTGTATAGATTTTCGAACATTAACGTATACAGAGAAAATGTTATTATGGAAATTTTCCATTCCACTATAAATTCTAGCCAATATTTTGCTCCAGACCCTCTTAAATAATGTATTTTTTAGTGAATTCATGGCGTTAACCATGTCTGGATGGCGTTAAAATTCCGCAGAGAGGATGTTTTCTTACGGAGAAGATGTTTAAACGAAACCTTTCATCTTATTACGATGCGAGTGAAAGAATGAGAGAACCATTTGATGGTACAGAACTTTGGCAGTGAGGGTAAAGACGCTGAAAACACTGAAATGAAATCGTTCTGAGAGCATTGCCGTCATTTTTAATGTCCCGAGGCGATAAAAAGTGAGAGATCTGGTTCATTAAAGCCAAGGTTGACGGTGCGGGAAAAGGTCCAGATGCAGTTTTTGGAACGAAATGATGTGAGAAATGGGTGGTTAAAGGGAAGGCGGAAGTGTGTTACAATGTCTAGAGTGCCTCTCGGCCAAGCAGTTTTGAGTTGTGCACGTCTCACGGCCTTTCGTCCATTCCTCCCTGGTAATAACAATTTCCCAGCGTATTATGGAGAGCTCAAACGAGAACATTCCGCTTGGCATCTCCGCGATGCATCAAGTGCAGACAGCGTTCATGAATGCATAACGTGATAACTACAGCAGTCAGAGACAAAACTGGATTCTCCTTCGTCGACCAAAGCATTTGTTTCGTCGAATGTTGGCCGGTGAAAATGAAGCCGTGCGTGCTATTCCTGGCCCTCGGGCAAGGAGAGGTAAACTGAAATCGTACGTCCCATTGCCCAGGATGAAATTTGAAACCGTCAGACCGTTCATATAAACTTCTTCTTCTCGTCTGAAGTATACGCTGAAGTATATGGTGAAACTAATAATGAAATAAACCCTCCTTTCTCCATAAGCTCCGTTCACAACGATACACGTATGTCGGAATTAAAAGAACAAGATTATAAGATATGTGATTTTCCGTAAGGAGATATAAAAATTACGGGAATTTTGGGAAATTTGTGGAAAATAATTTTAAATTGTGGGGAAAAACGCTCTTTTCCTAGGCGGAAAAAATCGACTGCATGGAAAAATCCACGCAACAAGAGTGGTTGAGTAATGCATTTGAAACCTACTGTTGGGGTAGGCAGCTAATGAGTCCCCACGACTGATGCTAAATTAAGCAGGACAATCAATTTAAGAAGCAAATTATATCAAATAAACATATTTATGCGTACACACTCTCATATACACATGTGTACTCGTATAGGTTGAACTAACTCGTATGAGTTTTTCTAAGTTGAAATAATTTGTATATTTTTTCATGCATTAATTCATTTTTTAAATGCCCCTATTAGAGAAGTAGATATAATCTCTTGTCAATTTCGTCCTTTAAAAAAATCAAGGGGGATCCTATCTTACTATTTTTTTTTAAACAGTCGTCCCTTCTAAATGGAATCAATAACAGAGAGATCTATGGTAGGAATAAAATAAACGTCGAAATTAACAAAGATTTTGAAAGATTCGAATACACTCACATTGCTAACCTTAAGTACTATTGAATCCAAAAAGTGCTACGGATTTAAACTACCCCCTACTGACATAGGTCTCATGTGACGGAATGAGGTCAAGTGGATTCAAAGAATGCTCCTTATATGTAACAGAAGAAATGAATTACACCTACTTAGCCACATCAACACCTTAAGTAATTACTACGGTAACACAAAACTATATATATATATGATATAATCAATATTCTTTTAGAAATGAGTCAAATTCAGCTAAAACTGGAGCGCGATATGACGTTACATGCTGATTATAATCTTCGTCGCCTATTACTGAATTCGAATTTAGTATTCTTCGTGGATAGTTAGTTTAATCGGGATACATACATGTTGTCGTTCAAATTTGAAACTCGAAAGAGTCCAGCATTTCTATCATAATACCATTTTTTATTTAATGAAATAAATACATTAACATATACTCGAATTTCAGAAAATAGACGTCAGGCGCAAAGTAAAAAAAAATAAATAGGATATATCAAACTCACCGAAATTTGATGAAATATATCCGTATTAATTTCTTATTGCCCCCGGGTTTCCAAGATGATCATTAATCACTCCTTGGGTGTGAATGATATCCTCAGAAGTATTTCTGAGTCGATATTGGTTTGGTGAAAGCTTTCATTCACATCATGGTGAATTGTCCCATTCCAGAGACACCCTGTGAGGAAATGAAAAGTTATATTCATTATATGAGAATGCGAATATGCCTCTTGAGCCACCATAGTTAAAGTATTACTTTTATCAATTCAGATTCATCAATAAACCTATCGCAGAATTTAATTATGAAATTCTCGCCCGGGTTAGCCTGGGGGTGACGTGATGCTAAACTATGTAAAAAGATCGCGGGTTCGAGACCTACCCAGGGCATGGATGCTCCGTTTGTCCAGATGGGTTTTCTTCTAGGATAGGAAGGGATGATAAGTGACCATAACTATCGATCCACCCGATAAACAACAATAATAGTACTAATTATGAAATATTAATAAATATATGCTAAAGAAAAATATGAACAATGCTCCTGAAACAATGAAAATTTCTTTCATGTCTCTGGAAAACTGGGATAAATTAATGTGGAGAGAGGTGGCTAAATTACTTGGTCATTTATACTTCAGGCGGTTAGTTTTATGACACCATTTGCAATGTAAAGTACGAGGAGTGTTAAGAATAAAGAGTGGTCAATAATTTTACTCGCATATTTTTTTGTACAAAAGATTGATTTTATTTTAGCTTAATGAATAACACGTGTGATACAAGTTTCATTAGCATGACTGCAAATGCGTCCTTAGAAGAGGCTGTGAGCTGAAGGATGCTCAGTTCATTTCGGGCAGTGATGAAATCTAAACGCCACAAAAAATACACTGCATTGAACTTTTACTTTTGCCTGAACATAGATGTAGTCATAGGTGGCCTATGTCATTTCAAAGGAGGCTTATGAAGCGACTGCTCCCCAGTATAGCGCAGCTAGTAGTTGCTTTAACATTATTAATTATAAATAATAATTAAAAGTACACATAGTGTACGACACAAAATATTTACAGTAGAGTATTTTTGTGCTGTTTGAGTATTAAATGAATAGAAAATTACAGAAGTCATATGTAATATTAATATGTTACATATTTGTAACAAATATACGTAACGTATATATTTGTAACGTTGTGCTCGTAACATCCACTGGAGCAGGTATCTTAAAAACTTTAGGGCAATTGAGTCATTTATATGAATTTATTTTACGTTCACGCATTGAGCGTTAAGTTTTTTTAAATTTTCTAATCCTTAAGATAAAAGACGGTTATAATTGACTGCAAATATTACATAATGGTAATGTGGCACTCTTAATATTAGAATATTTAATTCGTTGCAGAAAACGACACCCGATTTTTGTTATTATTGTAAGCATCTGATTTTCTCATGGGTATTTTCGTGGAAAAAGTCACATAAATAAACCATGGTTTGACATGAGCTCTTCCTTTCCCTATAAAAAAATCGTTTTATATCATTGTGACACTTCACTACATGTGGCTTCGATGAATTTACTGAGTGGTAGTCTATGGATTACTGACGGCGGTAAACACGTCTTTTAAATATGAAAGTTTGATGAATCGACTTGAAAACGTGAATACTGTTCACGGAACGGGATTAAATATTTCAAATGATTTCATTCGTGAAATAGTCATCTTTTAACCTTTTAAAAACCTTCCAATTTAAGTTATTGTGCTAATAAAAAATATAGGATACTGGCCTCGCCAACGGAATTAAACGAGGAGTCCTTTTAGGACTGGATACTCTCGGGGTCGGACCATTCCTGCGCGGTAAGATGTTTCGAAATACGCTGCGAATTCTAGACATGCATATACACTCATGTGGTACGGACCATGACCCTCTAAATGGCGCGCGCGCCATTAAACACGGGTTGTAGCCTAGGACCCATTCGGAATAGGCAAAAAAAGGTCACCAATCACCCAAAGCATACTCTTGAAATAGTTAAGCACGACATTTTTGAGTAGGAAATTTGAATTCTGAGACATTTTTTTGGCCCAGGCAAAGGACAACCGACCACACGCCCGGACTCCTGCGGCAGCGGCAGTTTCCGCCGGCGCGCGGCAGTTGACGTTCCGTCCACATTTCCTCTTCCTCGATTGCTTTTATTCGTCCATGACTTAGCGTGCGTCTTAACTTCAGATTCCACGGTTTGAGACGATTTTTCGCATTGAACCTTTGGATAAAAATAATCCGAGGCTTCCTAGCAATGATTATATTAATTTTAGTCGCGTTTATCAACTTATTTCATAAATTAATGTTTTAACAATTTGAATGATCGACCAATATTAATGGATGATCTGCATAATGCTGAAGTTCACCGGAGGGACTCATTCCATACATAACCTTAAAGTAGATTTGAAGTGGGATTGGCGGATGAAGTTTCTGAATGGGTAGACAGACGGAAGAATAAGTCGGGCTTGCTCTCTGTGACATGTTATGGTCACTTAAAACTACAACTCAAGTGCAGATAAAATTTTTAATGAGTCGTGGGAAGCGTAGGAGGTGTTGAGGAGTCTAGGAGTTGAGGAGCTAATTAAGTCAAATTTTCGGGTGATGCACTCTTGTAACGAAATAGCCCCTTAACTTCAGGAGCATCTAAGACCATTATTGATAGAAATGAGAGGTAGGAGAAGACACAACAACATGGACAAAAGAAAAACCGAGCCAGAACACGGAAGAGAAACAGAAAAATATTACTGGAAACACTTATGTGGAACGTAGTATAGTATGATTCGGCAAGCTGGTCTTTGAGAATATGAGAGACACAAAAATAAGAGACACAATTTTTAATTTAAAGTATTTATACAGATAAAGTACTTCTGTGAAAACCACATGAATAATTATTAATTCATAACTGAGTAACAAACATTATATAATTTATGCTACTTAGTTATGTGTGTGTATTTCATTTACCTTTTTATCTTATTGTTGTGTGACGACTAAATCTATTCTTTCGGAAATAGTGTTTTTTGATAGTTGATTTCATCACTTTGCCCATTCATTTTAGTTCCATATTTCTCCTGACGCCTTTGTACCACGTTTAAGTAATCACTATTATTTTCAGCTACTATATTTTATATCTAACAGGAAGGCGGTATTCATAGACCTTTATTTATATTCGTTGCTGACTGGATTTTATACATTTTCCTGTATAAATATGGATGCCCACCTCAAAAGTTACACGCACGAGAATTATTTCACTGATTTTCTGTGTTCTTTTCTCAGGCCATTTATCGTGAACATTTTATGCTAATAAATTTCTTCAGGTACCTACTAAACACACACTATATTCATTGTAAAGAAAACCTATTAAATAATAATTACTTTATTAATGTGTACACGAGTTTAATTTGTGTTATGGCTGCATAAAGTAATACAAGTTTTAACATTTTCCATGACAATGTGAAGATTATGTTTATTCATACTGGTTTACGTATTACTATTGAGCAAATATTAAGTAAAACGACTCCACCCGAGGCATCAGTAAACAACTTTGTCTGAAATATAGCCAACAGAGAGATGGTGGCGACATTAAAAAAAAAACATTTCCACCATGATCATTGCGACAATACAGTAACCCCTTGTGAAACAAAAGATAAATATATGACTTTTTAAGAGTTATGACCATCGGAAATCACCTTTTCTAGGATTGGTTTGATGTTGGACGTGGTTCTGCGTGCAGGAAAAGAAATGGCTCTGGTCAACTTCCAGCTATAGAATTCCACACCCATATTTCACCTTTCCACTCTCGGTGATTTAAACGGAAATAAATAATTTCTCATATAAATAAATACATGCGAACGACCCTGAGTCTAGGTTCAACGTCGAACCGGTAACGGAAAAGGAGATAACGGGGAGGAAGGCCCGGTAAACGGGAGCTCTGTTAAGCAACATGACACGCTTGACCATAATAGATTTGTTTGCTGACACCGGATTGTTATGAGCGGAAATAGAGAGGTGAGGGTTGGGGGGGGGGGGGGGGGGGGGGGGGGGAAACCCCGGGGCGCGCCGGCGGGGGGGGGGGGGGGGGGGGGGGGAGAGAGGGGGGGGTG
>WURS02470708.1:0-13060 GCA_011762765.2 Rhinocypha anisoptera | reverse complement strand
GGCGTGGGGTTTGTTCGGATTTGGGGCGGGCGTCTGGCCGGTTCGTGGTGTGGTTTCTGGGGTTGTTTCGCGGCAGACAAAGCAATGAACGTTTTTCCCTCACGGAATTCACACCATGTTACATCATTTTGTTTCGAAAATTAAATTCGGGCGGTTCCTCTCTGCCATCCATGGGTGCCTGAGACGACACCCGCGGACGCGGAATTTTGTATTGTTTTATCTTATATCACCTATCATCAAAATCTTCTCACGAAAGAATTTTTAGCTTTATATGAGCTAAGAGTTTTTCACGAGTATTATTTTTTCAAGGTGTTATTTTCTAATTCGATGTACTTATGAAGCAAAAACATGTTTTACTTAATTTAGAACTACATGTTTTCATCTTAATAAGAGTAATTATTATTATATTAGGCAATTGTTATTAATATAAAAATATATTTATTATGAAAGGAATCGGTAATCTACCGGTAAGGTAGATTTCCGATGAAATCAACAATCGGTCCCCGCTCTACCTGGCTTTATCAGGAATAATATATTTCATACATTTGATTGCTAGAACTATGATAGAATTTTTGGAAAACTGCCATGATGTTTGAAAATGGTTCCATTCAAGTTATAAGCTTGATGCCCTTACTTTATATCTATTCTCACCATTGTTCTGATCTAATGTAATATTCATAATTTGTGGCGTGGAAAATTTTAATGTTACACAACTTGGCATAGATTTTTTTTGGATCCGTTGAGATCAGTAATATCTGTTAGAGAAAATGGTACATGTAGATGAAGCGATGAACATGGAAACCAAATATTTCCAGCCTAGTTATAATTTTCTACTAGTTCACTTTAAAAATAACATAAGGTCAAACAAATCTGTTATTTGTTTTTATGACTTTCAAATAAGTTAACTTGAGTGAGGAGAAGAAGGAAGGTACATTTACGACCCATTAGAGTTTGAATTTACCTTTTTATTTCTAGCACTTAGAAAATTACGTGACAGCCTCAACATTTGCAGTTTCATGCTATCTTACTGATATATATTTTTTTCACTCGGATTTGGGGCAGAATTTACCCAAGCAACGCCGATTCTGCAATGCTGATAAATATGTGTGAGGTTGGTGGTCGCTTGTAAGGGTCACTCGATTTTTTTATCCCAAGGACAGATCAAGCATTGTGCTCTTAGCCTTAAAATGCTTGATTTCCACCTACATAGCTGCAAAAAAGATCACACGTGCTCTTCTTTACTGTGAAATCATGTACTTATATAAGTATTATAGTATGCCCACGCAACTCATTATTAATCTATTCTCTCAGTGCTCTTCCCATTTTTACAGACATTTATCAATCTCAGTCGTAACAACTCTCCTAAAGTCACTTCTTAAGTCCCTTCTAGACATTGTGTTTTTTCCACGTACACATTTACAAAAAATGGAATCTGTTCTTCTGTACTGTGTTGTGTGACATTATAAGGATTGTACGCCCATACAACTCGTTCTTAATCTAATCTTCAGATGCTTCGGCCATTTTTAACAATCTCCGTTAAAACTAGATTACTAAAGATACTACTGAACTCTCTCGGCTAAGACTTTAACGTGGTGCCTGTTTCTTCCATGAAGCTCACCCTTAGCCGATTTTTCTAGCTCTCTTCGGAGTAAGACGTTGATTAATCAATCGATTAAGCCCTTTCATTTTCTAGATTCTTCTTTAACACCACTATATTCCTTCGATACTATTCTACTCTGTTGTAGTAATTAACCACATGGGTAGTCCGCAAAAGAATATTCTTTGGAGAGAGCCGTACCTACATTATTCATTTAGATGAAGGACAATTGAAAATGGGGAGGATATATAGCCCACGTTAAAGGATGAATTGAGACAGGATGTTAAACACCTTCGAGGAGGAAGCACTGTCGAAAGAAATATGAGATGTTTTAATGGGGTTACGATTATTGTAATGCCAAATTTTATTTTCTCTAAAACATGGATGGAACACTATATTTATTTTTATATTTTTGTCATATATATATTTTTGTCATGGATAAATTTGTCATATTATATGTTATTTATCTAATCGTTTATCCATTTTTTACTCGAGTAGGTATTTATCCTTCGAAGTGATGGGCAGTTACCACATGCGCACAAAATATTTTCTAAATATAGCATTACGAACAACACGCTTGACTTACTTTGAAAATAGTTTTAGTCCTCAAGAAAACACGTAGTGGTTGAAATAAGAACTTTGTGATTCAATAAACTGCAGTATTGAAGTTTGAATACTTGTTTAATATCTATGCTTCGATTCGTAGTAAGCTCGGCGTGTAACATTCATCCATCAGATTATGAACGCCAGTTCATTTCTCTGCCTATCGCATGGATTCCAGAAGTTCTGACTCCTAGAAAACTGCGCGCAACTCAGGTTATAACGAATAATGTCCGGTTTTTAATTCTTATCCACCGTTCGGTATCTGACTGCTCCAACTGCTAAGCTGTCATTCCGGCTATAGAACAAGCTTAACAAAACAGCGATATTGCGTAATAGTAGGACTGTGCTAAGCAAAATTTTATTTCCCCTTAAATTATTTACAACTTACTACCTATATATATATATATACTTTTAAAAAATATATATACTTTAATACATATATATATATATTAGAAAACCATAAAATATTTTTTTATTTGACTTTCTTTAAGATCAAATTTGAACAAATTCCTCTTGGAAAAATTATTTAATTCATGGTAAATTATTAACCGATTCCTCTCCTTATATAATAATAATAATAATAATTTTATTGCTTTCATCAGACAATGAATACATATCCATATATAAAAAAAAGACAATTTTGAAAGCTTTAGGTAGCCTTGAAGGTTATACCTGTTTTAAGACTACCAATATGGGCAATTCATGTTTTTTTTTTTATTTTGGTTAACATTTATAGTGATTGGAAAATATAGTAATTTCTTAAATATTTATGAAAGTCACAGATTTGAGACTGAATAGTTATTCTTAAGAGGAAATTTAAAAAACACGACCCGGGTTTCGACAGGGCTGTCATTCAGGGTGGAATTACCATTCGACAGGGTGGAATTACCAAGTGTGTCTCTTACTCCAATATGCTGAGCAAATTCCATAAAGTTACGCCTGAGACAATAACTTAAGAGGAAAAGGAAATAACGGACAGGATAATTCGAAATCGCAGTTTTTCTAGCGTGCTACACTTTATCCTCTTCTATGTCTCTCGAGTAATGTAAAGGGGCCATCAGGTCTATTGACGGTCTAAATTTAGAGCCTACGCAGCAAGTAGCCTCGTATTACGATGGGTTTTATTAAAGACCATGAGCCTCTCGGGGCGGAAGGGCTATCAGAAGTTTATAATGCTGTAGGTGTCTACTCATTTGTCCTTCGAAATTCATCCCCACAACACATAAAATTGACGGGCTCTCGTCTTTAGGCACCGTGATACCGGATCGGACGTGATTTAAGTGATTTCAAAGATGAGACTTACATCCAAGAGTTATGTACTAACATCCCCAAGGTATTAAAATTTATGACCAAATCGTTAACCAACATTTTGACTATTAATGCTTTTTAGTGACGATTAATCGTTTTTATAGAGAGATAAAAATATGAAATTAATCAATTCGAAGCCAGAATCATTGATTTTTTAGGAAATAAAAATAATCGTTAAAATTTTACTTTAAGATTGCCTAGGGCCGCATGGATCAGTGAATCCATGTTAATATTTTACTTCATGTATTTGGGACACTGAAGTATTACAATGTTTTTTCCGAGAAAAAATGTTCATATTCGCAATGATGACGTCTAACGAGAAAAGTAGATACTTCATAATGAGAATACTTAAATACTATTCGGTGAATATTATTAGATACTTCACCGTGAAGCGTAATATATTTTTTAAGTATACATTCACTGCCACCCAATAAATCGCAGACTCCATTTCTTATTGGGGAGGGTAGATAAATATTGTCAATAGTCTGGATTTTCCTTCTTAGAAGTGGAAGCCATTTTAGTTTTTTTCTAGCTGGAAAATCATTTGCGTTCACATGACATGCGTATTAATGTCGGCTTGTGCCATTCCGATGCATATGTTATCGTTAGGCGGCTTCGTGGCGGCAGGGGTACGGCCTAGTCCATGAATCCGGAATTCGAGGTTTTTTAATCCCAGTTAGGGGGGTTTTTCATTTTCCACCTACGTTGTACATATTGCATTAGTTTTTTATATCGATGATCAACGATCGTTGGATAACAACCGATGGATTTTAACGATCGATGGCGTATTGGTCTTGGTAACGAAAGTCTATCTAAAAAAATAATAACCGTTGAATGAAGGAGATAGGATGTATATATTTCATCCTTGTATTGTGCCATCATTGTTGGCTTAGTGCTGTGTTTGGGCACCTGAATAGTAAAAAATATCCAATAAAAATGTGTTTTCATCGGAAATTACTTTCATATTTATACGATATGTATAAATTGGATGGCAGAATGACAAGCATTGTTAAAATAAAATTCGGGTTTGATTTTGAAAGACGTCGTGGGCCATTCTTTTTGTCCCTTAAAACTATTATATATCCCACCTCGTGTATTTTAACCGTGCGGAAAGTTAAAAAATAAAATAGTCATGGTGAACGACGTGCGGTGGTCAGGCAAAATATAATTATTGGATTATCGACGATCAATTAATTTTGGCTCATCGAAAAAAGCAGCTGTGAGTCCAAAGGCGCTGGAGGTAAACTCTTGTGAAGAAAATCAAGAACTTTTACCGCAGCAAAGAATGCACTTCAATTGTGATCTCTCGATAAAGTTAACCGTCACTTGTCCGGCATGCTCTTGTCTTTGTTTGGTTTCTAGGGTTTTCGGCTGCAATTAGACCCACGCCACTTCCGCAAATACTTCCTATGGCAAAGTTTGCATCGGTAGTATGTATAGTAGAAAATAGTAGAGAAAATTGAGGTGAGACTTCTGGAAATTGATGCCATTCACCATTGTATAGCTCTGTGATAACTCCCCATAAGATTACTTAATCGACTTCTTTAATTCTAAACTGCTATTCGCTCATTGCCGTATTCACAATTACTATTAGGAATCTCAGGCCATCACGATAAGATGTTCATAATTTTACCTAAAGTTAGGTGGAGGGCTTGGAAAGACTTTTTTTTTATGTACGACTTGGACAAATTTTGCGACTTTGCTCCCTGCGAACGAATGTGGAAGACTCTGTGGTTTAGGAGAAGAGGAAAAGGAATGTGGATTACTGACGGCGACCATTTGTGGGTGCTCGGGGACTTTTCCCTTTCCACAGCACGCGACGAATGGCGTGCGAATGGCGAGGAGACCTGTGGGAGACGCAGTGAGGAATGGGAGGAGAGAGAGAGAGAGGGAGAGAGAGAAAGGAGCATGTATATTATATTATAACCTGCGTGGCAGGCCGGGAAGTCTCCAGAGGCAAGACTGATATTGGAATGATCCATTTAAAGGAAGGATTAAATGGCTGAGTTGCTCTGATGTCAGCGGGTTCAAGGTTTTGCTTGATAGGCACCGGCATCTTCATATTTTATTTGTTATTTATTAAATAAATATTATTATTGGTTTATAATTTTTTTATAATAAGCTAACTGTTTTGCTAACTTCATTAAATTTTAATGTAATTTTTGTTGGAATGAATGTTGTTGTTTGAATATTTGTTGGCAAGTATAATTATGGTTTAATTCGAAGTACAAAGGGTTTATCCGCTGCTTATGCTATGCATATCGATTGAAAGGAAAGTATAAAGTTAACGTAAACATATCCTGGAATAAGTAAAATTAAAGGCTCCAGTTAACGGCGTATGAATATTGTGGGCTATCAAAATAATAGAAACTTAAAATTGTCATGCTTGAAATAGTTTTTTTTTCCATTCTACCGTAATAAAACCACTTTAGTCTCTTGTTTATTAGACATAATATTTCAGTTAATTTAACATTTTCACCCAGATTAATTAATTAGTATCAGGTGAATTTCAAGAATAAATGAAATTAGTTGACTTCCACGAACGATGTGCAACGATATTTACTCAGTAAGCTGTTCTCCTCCCCGTGAAACATCATGAAAAATGAACATTTATTGAATATTTGTCAAAATGGCAGTAACAGTGTTTGGGAGAATACCTTAGCAGACTTAGAGTCGAAATGAAAACATAGTTCTGACAGCTTCAACTCTTTTTTCTCTTTATACGTATAATGTACCTACCCATATGATGTCAATATAGGTTAACCTTGACGTCAGCTCCAAAGGTAAGGATATGTCTTCTTTTCTGTGGAGTCCTACTCGCAGGCCAGATATATTAATCCACTGCCCTACTTTACAGTCGGGAGTAGGAGAGAACAATAAAATGAACCCCATATACTGAGAATACATTACCATAATAACAATATTTTTTATAACCCATTGTTACATTAAGGTCATTGACAAATAGTCCCCAGCTATTTATCGATATCTTCTCCGAATCTTACCGGTTAAGTGACTAGAGGATATCTGCATCAGAAGGAAGATGGGAAATGGAGATGAGATGTAGAAAGTGCTCGCAGACAAACGTATGAGTGGAATATAACGTATTTTACTTCAAAGTATACGGATCCTGATGACATTTCATTCAGCTGGAGGATGGATCTTAATGAAAGAAAGAAGACGTGTGTGTGTGTGTTTGTGTGTATGTCGGCGACGCTTTTAGACGACGGAAGGAAATCTATCTAGAGAATTCATCAAGAGAGAAGAGGATGGATAGAAGGAATTCCTGAAAACCTCGGAGGGAACTTGAGTATCCCACGCGTATAACATGCGTAATATTATTTTCGTGTGGGTTTTCAGGAAGACCTATTTTCCTTTTCCCAAAAGCGCAAGTCAGTTTTTAACTTCTCTGGTAATTGTCTCACACTTAAAGTAAGAAATTGGTGGGATATATCGCGCTGATACACATAATACGATAACGGTCGAAGCCAAGTTTGTACAAGTTCGTATCATTATAAATCTCTACAAGTTTTAGAAACGTGTTTTCGGAATAATCGTCGGAAACTTAATTTAAGTTGAGACTGCAGCAAGCCCTTCAAATGGAAAGCAATGTTTTTCAAAACATAAAACGGAATGAATGACACAGGAACTCAGATTTCTTGTTATTGTATCACATTTTCAGAGGCCACAACAATCGATTCGTACCAGTGAGGAACGTAGTAATCTAAAGACCACATTGGTGATCGTGGTGATCAGTGTTCCGGTGCTTGAGACGAAGGTTGTCTCCTTCCCGTGCTAGCCGATTGGTGGTCTTTCCCTTAGACCGCCACACCTCCCGGGGCTAGAGCTATGCATGCACACAGAAAGAAGCATCCCATCACCTCTACTCCAAAGCCGATGCCGCCGCCTACTCTCTTTCGCTGAAAGGGATGAATTCCTAAAGGAATCCATTATCCACCCGGCCCGGGCGTCAGCTTGTTACTCTTCTCATTCGCGGGTGCTCGCTCCTCAGATAAGAGGGAATGGGCGTATTCGTATATGCCCATGACTACGACAGGTACCCAAGATGCCTTCGACTTATATTTGAGCGAATCGAAAAATATGCATCCGTGAAGTCAATAATTTGCTTCTTTGAATGTTTTTTTTTGCTTTCTGGGAGCGTGCACAACCTTTTTTTTATTGTTTCACGCGAATGATTTATCCAAAGTCTCAATTAAAAATTTAATTTAAAATTTCGTCCCATATTCAGCATAAAATCGATATATCCATGTTTTTATGGAGAATATAAGATGAACCATTTATAAAGGAGTAGATATTTGATTACAGAGAAATAGTGGCAGGGTTCTTTTATAATTGGAATAGTAACAATATGGGGAAAGTAGTTTGACCAGACTTCGAGAATTTTATGCGTGATATAAAACATGTAATATTTTATGATGAGCAAGGGTACCGATAAAATCAAAATAGCTATTTTAGATAGCATGAAGGGTACAACAATGATGATTAATTTGGCAATCTAGTAATCCGCAACAAATGCCATTTACATTTTCTCCAGAAGTATTCCGTCAGAGCTCATGACCTATTTGAGCTTTAAAACATTGTCTATTTTCTATAACCTGTTTTGAAGTGATATATCAACTCTCACGATAAACGCTTTCAGTGAAGAGGTTATTTAAATGAACCCAGGTGTTTCGGTTTCCTATATATATATATAAAAGGAAATAATCCATGAAATTTTTTGTTGTGAGAAAAATACTGTTGTGTTTCATAAATTAAAATGTATGCCATAGTATATTAATAAATTTCGCAGTTTCAAGTTTGATTTGTTGACAATGGAACATATTAATTTCTAATGGGCGTAGCCCTTTTCCACTATTTATACTAGTGGAAACATCTATTTTTCATTAAATTAGTCTATTTATATTACTATACAGCTTTGTTTAAAATATTGAATTTTTAATTTTACATCGAATTGACCCACAATTCTAAATGTTTACAGGAATTATCCAAATTAAAAAGCATAAATATTTGAGTAAAGGACAAATTGAGATGATCTTGTTAAGTATGCTCGTCAGAGTCCAGTTAACCAAGTAATTAATTTATGGCACTCCAAAGCAGGAAAACATAACCGTGACTCGGGGACCAAATCGTTAAATATCATTCTACACTCGTTTGCAAATTACTGTTACGGAATTTTAATTAGATTCGGTAGAGCCATCGTAAACCGTCATATCTTGGGACTACCTATTTCTGGGGCGTCGACGTTTTCGTCAATATCACGTTCCCGTACGTTCGAGGTGGGTGGCGAAGAGTGGTTAGGGGAGCAGATCCGTCGGGCGCGCGCGCGCGCGAGATCCCGTGATATGCAGCGTATGCGAAATAGGGCAGCATATGGAAGGGGAAGGTCGGGGAGGCCGATTGGGACGTAGGTGGTGAACCTCGGGGCGGGAGATCGTGTGCGGCGAACGGATTGCGAGATGCCGGAGGATATAAAGGGAAGGATGGGTAATGGGGGGTACCGCGCCTGGGGCAGACCTTCTCTGCGGAGACGGAGCTACATCAGGAAATGTCCGTTCGTGATTTGTCGGCGAAAATCACGAGTGATTCACAATGGAATAGGGGTAGTATTGGAGGAGTGGATAGCAGACTGATCGATTCAAAATCGGTTAAGTGAAAATCTATCTAGACTAGACTTAAATGAGTACTAGTAGTGTTTTTTTTTGTTTTTAGGGTGCTTCGACAGCTATGGTCATTTCGTACCTCTTCAGTTCATAGAAAAAAACCCATATGGAGAAACACAACACCCATGCACTGGGCGGGACTCGAACCCGCGACCTTTCGGTTAGCGACTTAAAAGACCGTTGACATTTTTTTAAATAACTGATTAGTCGTGGCTGATTGATTAAAAAGTTCCTTTTATTTTTGGAAAGCGAGTTCAATCAAGAATGAGTTCCAATGAGTAAAAAGTCGGTGTTTACATAATTACGTGATAGCTTGTGAAGTATGAATGATTATAATTAATTCAGGAGGATTTGAAATTAATTGAGAAACTCATAATGCCGTACTATTTCTTTTAATTAGTGACGACGTATTCAAATGAAAGAGTTATTATATATAAAAAAAGTCAGTTAGCTATTAGAATTCTGAATTAATACGAAAATTTGCAGGGAATAAATTTATGACCATATTTCAGAAATATTCATGCATGCTTATGAGCTAGTTTGGAAATTTATTGGGTCAAAATTGCATCAATATTGTTTTCCCTTTCCATGCCGGCTGGGTTAGACAGATGGGTAGCGTGTCCGTCTGCTAACCCAAAGGTCTCGGGTTCGAGTCCCGCTCAGGGCATGGGTGTTTATAATTTTGAATGTAAAAGGTTAGCTGTAAGAGAGGAACTTACGGTCCTAATTTCGTATGAACAATTTATACAACATTATTAATATTATTATCACTAGTTTCTCTTTCTCCGCATAGCTTTTAGTCGTACATTTGAACATTGTATAGGATAATAATTCCACAGAAGGGGCGATATAGACAAAATTACTCTGTGCAAAATGTTATTCCATGTAATAGGTATGTTCATATATTTTTTATAATTAATTTGTTTCCATCTATAATGAGTCTCACGGCATCCGAAAAACTAAATCCTCATTAGGTCCAATACAAATCTAAATTCAGATCCAAGACCCAAGTCACTGAGTTGAAAGGCCTGAGGTAAATATATTTTTCCTGTGGAAAATTGCACATACTTTCCTACTGTTTTTTAAAGGAAACGTACTGCCGCAAATGATTGATTTACTTTTGAAGGAAGCACGCTAAAATAGTGACGAGAGGAGATAGTAAACATATGAAATGGACGGACAACAATTTTTCCCCCATTATGAGTTCGGAAGAACAATTGCAAGCTTAAGGGTATGAAGAAAATTAAAGTGCATGCATTGATTAAAATAAAGCGGATTTTTTGTATATCAGTCGACCAGCAGCGAAGGTGCAACAAACCGGAGGAACGGTTGCAAAAGGAAAACATCCCGTCCTATCTCCCTATCAAAATCAGCGAAAAATAAAAGAAGTTAGAAACACCAGCGGATCCCATTAAAGGAGATCGATGGACTGAATTTGGGATGCCGAAATTCCGATCGATTTTTTAGCAACACTCTTTTGTCCCTGCGGCGTCCAAGTAGGTGGAAAGGAGAGCAAAAGGGGGAAAATGGGGATGCTGGAGAAATATTTGCCCCCTAAGCGATTATTGAGTCCACTCCTCCGTGAAGCGAAAGGACGTTTATTAATATGGCCGCAAAGGATTTGCATCTAGTGGAATTTTATTTATTTTTTGTTTAAGTGGTGAATATATATCGTGTCTCATTTGGAGAACGGAAACGAGAGATGAATAATTAGTGAAAACTGAAAAATTGAGAAAGTGAGTGAATTTGCATATCTAGGCGGGAGGATTGAGAGGGGTGAAGGTACAATGTATGGAACTCTGAAAATTATGTTTAGGTTTAATAAAAAAAATAATCGGCTTTACGATCCACGTACTAAGTACCAACAACAATGCCATACAAAATGCCTATCCTTTTCCTCTCTATGCTTTACTTTCCTAACGTTCTTCTTCCTCTTCCTCTCCTCCTAACCCTGCTTCCTGCATCCTAACACACTCTTCAGCATTCCATCTTCTCTTAATATCGTATTTTCTCCATAATTTTTACTTTATTCTTTGTATCTAACCGAGAAATAACCTATTCTCGACAGCCATGACCAAAACGTCTTCATTATTTTTCTTGCGTTTCATTATTAACTCCTTCTCCAAACCTACATGCACATAACTGCCAATCTAAATTTTTTCTGTTCTCAATGGACAGGTTTTTGAGCACCACAGTACTACGCTAATTATTACAGTTTTTACTGATCTTCGCTCAACTTCCTTACCTTGAAGTACCACTCTTGGGTTTTACCCTGCTTGTCAACGAGTCATTAGCTAAAAGCATACATTCTCGTTATACTTTAACACCAAGTTTCTTCCAAAAAAATTGCCCAAATAAGTGATCCACTCCCTGTAATTCGTAGTTTACATACTTTTGATGTCTTGCTGTGCCCATTTATTTCCTGGTATCCGCACCACATTCGTTCTTTGGTGAATTATTTTCGTTCCTTAAACCTCACACTACAATACATTTGGCAAGGCGCACAGGACTTCTGCTGTTTTTATGTGTAGGTCTGATATAAAAATATTTTCTTTCCTTCCAATTAGTCTAAGTGGAAGAATTGTGAGGGTTTAAAATGGAGAACAATAGATTTAATTTGCTTTACGGAGAGTAAAAATGATTTTCATGTACAGAATATGAGATTAGAGTAAGTTATTCGGAGAAATGGTATGAATACATAAAGTTTTATAGTATAAAAGTTGACAGGAAGGTTGAGTACACGGTATATGACAAGGAGGGGAGAGAGGCAGGTGTGTGTTAGGTAATCAAGGATTAAGACGGGGGAGAGAATGGGATTTTCAGAGACATTTTATGGAGAGTGAAATAGCGAGGAGATGTAAAAGCATAGGACAAACACATTTTATGCGATGCTCAAGCATCAAACCAATAATTTATTTAATATTTTGCAATTTTCCATTGATCTTTTTTGTTTATCAGTATCTTATTTAATTATCCCCTCCGCCGATTACAAGCCTTCTGAGAGATAGTTAAGGCCGATAATTTGTGGAATTATATCATGTTGAGGAGAATGAATATATTTTGGAATTCCATTGCGAATTGTTTATTTCGACTAGTTTCGCTATTACATTAGTATAATCGATGAGATATTATAACAGCAAAACCAGTGGAAATAAACACTCCATCTCCTCAACGAATACAGCTAAGTTAAAGAACTAAGGCACTATGAATAATTTTTAGCTCAACCACTATTATTTTGCGGATCACCTCGATATTGTCTACTCGCATCCTAATTGCTTATTTGGAAATTTTGCTATTTCACACTGACTTTCCTACCATCTGCTATACGATATATTGCTTATGCCTATCGCTCCAGTAATCTACAGTATCCTTCCGTCATCTCTAACACATACCTAGTACGTTTATTTTTCCTTTCTCCATTCCAAGATTGATAATTGATAATTTTTCTGATATCATCATCCTCCTAATGTTCCAAGTCCCGATTATAACCATATTATTCTTCTTCTCTTCGTCTTTTCTTATTTCCCTTGCCTTAGTTTTCGATTAACTCATTAGTAGATATGGGTAAGTACAGATATGACATAGAAGCAGAAATCACCTCTTATTAATGAGAATAGTAATTAAAATATTATTATTCGAAAAATTATTATATCGATTAATAATAATACCCAGATGATATAATTAAGCAGGATTAAGAATTTTTTTATAATTTCAAGATAACAGTTGTAATATATGTGATTATTCAGCTTCAATAGGACGGTGCTAAATTACTCATGCTTATTAATAATATTCCTCTCAAGTACCAGAGGGACTAGGAAAGGCCAACGTGGTCCTAGCCTCGAGGAAGGGAAAATCCTGATGTTCACCTCCCCGT
>WURS02470697.1:0-13061 GCA_011762765.2 Rhinocypha anisoptera | reverse complement strand
CCAGGCAGGTATTCCACGCAGCGAGTATTTCATGGCAGTGCCAACGGCAGCAGCAAGGTGAGGATTTTTTCGCCACTACTCACGTGCCGTGACGTAAGTCGAGGTGCGCCATGTTGTTTATTTGTTTTATCGATATCTATGGCGGAAATCTTTTGTAATCAAGTCGTGGAGTCTATATGCGGCTTAACATATCGGGATTAGTATCATGGGGATAGAGTCAGTTCATTGAGTTTTCGAACGAATAGCTCAACTCAGGGACATATTTTAGTAAAAAAGAGATTTAATTTACATCAGTGACGAACCCTCACTTTAGTCTTTTCTTTATTGTTTTTTGCTCTATTTGTGTTATTTTTCAACTACTCCATGACAACTCCTTTTACTGTTATTTATTTTCTAAATTTAAATTGACATTTATCGATATAATTTATAGCTTCAACAGTGTTTTTAAAACGTTCTGAAATGCAATCAACATGGCTATGTATTCAAGGATCGATTTCTAAAATTTTCCCGTGCTTTCGTCAGTTGTATTCTGCAATCAAGACTCCTCTTCCTTTGACCTCGATTCCTTCCACACCTCGAATTCCTTTCCATCTGTCGTGGTAAACAATCGGCTCTACGTCTTTTGTTTCTTTTCGAATTTTCTTTCACGTTCTTTCTCAACCCACGTTCCTTCAGATTCGGGCGTCTTTCCGCTGTTTCAAAGATTCGTCACCGGAATTCTTCACTTTATATGTCTTCGCAACCATTTGTGTGCCTTAGGGCCGGTTGCACCATCTCCAGTTACGCTCGCCTGCTACCTACCTACCTAACATCCAGCTAAGGGGTAGCTGGCGGCTAGCAATAACAAGCGTTGTACCAATGAAAATCAACCGAAGGCTACGTAACTAGACGGCTACCTATGTGTTCGAATGCCCGACTGTTGTTCTCATACATTCTGACTCTGAAAATGACATATATGATTATATTCATCTCTCTTTTTTTTGTAAGTAAACACATTCAAATCACGGCGGCTTGTAGAGTGATTATTTACTTTGTGTTTGTTGAAAAATACCTCGTGGCTGAAGGCATTAAGGAACAATAATATATTTAATTATACACTAATATTATTGTTTGTAACGCATTTCAAATAACTTAATTAAAAATTTGCCTGAATTGTCACGTCTAATAACGGAATAGGATTTTAATATCCGACAGAGCATTAGTGTTTCAACTTCATTCCTTCCGGTTCCTCGTCGGAATCCGAAATATCGTCTAAAACTTGTCGGCAAACGTTCTCTTCTTCCATTTTGTTTGTTTATAATGCTCTAGTTCACCCATGATTCTCCGCGTGTAGGCTCCGGATACGACGACAATCGGAGGTTCAACCAGTGGCTACGGTTAAGCGTGCTTTAGCTGGAGGCCACGGCGTAACTAAACGTGGTGCAACGCATTTTAGCGTCTAGCCGTAACCCTAACCCTGACCACCGGTTATAACTGGATATGGTGTAACCGGCCCTTAATAGTATACCACGGTCGGTAGACTTAAAATTTTATATGTTACGCACAGTCCTCCAAATTTATTCAGTTATTTACACATAATTTGCAATTGCTGGGATGATTACATCAAATGGGTTGAATGAATGAACGGTAATCCACAAGTCAAGTTGGGAGGGTCGTGAATGGCGCTGAAAAATAAATGACGGCCTTTGTTTTCTAAAGCATCAATTTCATATCGCGTGCCTGTAATAAACGTAGCGTGGTGTTCCGCGAATGAGTTACGACGGTGAAAATAAGACCCCCTGTTCTTCATCAGAACTCGTGACCCGTCGATCTTCAGACGACTCGAATACGAAATGAAAAGAACTCTGGATGACTCATCCGCCTTGCACCGCACAACGGAACATTTGGGGACGAATAGGCACCCGTGAGGGAGCGAACGAGCTATTAAACTCCCTAAACATCACGACATATGGCGGAGGCGGGGCGGCGGAAGGGGAGGGGGGGACGTTTAATTTGGGACGGCCATGGGGAGGCCCAGATAAAAGTGCTGATATGAATCACTAGGAACATCCAAAATTGAGGCGCGGATTGAAACCTGAGAAAGTGAGCAGCGGTACATTGGCGAACGGAGAGGAGGAGGAGAGAGAGGGAAAGGGTTTGAGAGAAGAAGATGAAAGGAGAAATTCAAGGAGAGTGGGAGCCAGGGTAGGGCGGAGGGGAGAGAAAGGGGAGGGAGTCGAAATGCTGTGACAGGATTGAGGTGAAAAAGAGAGAGAGAGAAAGTGGGTGGTTGTGGGAATATTATATTTTTTTCCCTCGAGCTGTAAACCCGTGGGCAAAGAGATGCTCCGAAAGATTTCAATCGCCGGCGACTCTCAAAGCTCCCCACTGTTCTCCGGGGACCATCTTGACCTCCTAGCCCGGCCGCTAGATTACTGGGATTCCATTTTGGTAGCGTCGGTGTTCAAAGGTAGAAATGGGGGGAGGCGGAATAAAAAAGTCTTCTCTACCTACATTGATGCAATGGCATCGAATGTAGGTGGAAAAAATATCTAACGCCACGTCAGATAAGGTTTGATCCACTCAGAGGAGAGGGTCGGATTAAAAAGAGAGATATGGTGGTGTGAATTCCTCGTGAAACGGCGTCGAGTAAGATTGGCGAGCAGCCAGTAGGGCTTCTGGTCGACTCGGGCCGAGTGCGCGGTTGTGTGGACATCTTGACTCAATTCGAGTCGATTTTCTGAGATTTCACGAGTCATGGAAAGCCTTGGACCACAAGATATCTTTTCTAGAATCTAAGTGGGTAATGCTCTTATCTTTTAGGCTTCCTTAGATGGTTAACTTAACTGCTGCATATGATAAGTAGTTGCCTAACTTCCGTTTGATCTCAGTTTAACCTAAAATCGAATACTCCTCGATTTTTTTAGGATCTCTTGAAAATAAATTTTATGGTGGGAGAGTATTGAATTTTTGATTTTCCTTTGAATTAGATTTGAAAAGAGAGAGAGATTTGAATTTCAAGTCCAAGTCCAAAAAAGTTCCCCGGACTTGAAATTTATGTTGTCACTAAGGATGTGTTCAAAATCACTTGTTAAAAGTATATTCATCTACGACGATGCTACTATGTGAACAAAAATTTTTCATACGATGAAAATAAAGATAACAAAAATTAATCATCGATTGTTAACATTGTCCATCTCTGGGTCAATCGCAACATTGTTTCATAGCAGCCACTCAATCATCCGAATCTCTCATCGCTGTGTTCTTTTGCACCAAGTGATTTGATTAGCCTATGCATTCCACTCTGTCTTCTTCATGGGAGAGTTTATTCATATCTTGTAAATTAAGTATATTTAGAATAGTAATATATAACTCCACAAATTAAGAGTACTACATCAATATTATATACGCACTTGCAGCACTGCATATGGGCCTTTTACTATATAATAAGCTTCGAAAGGAGTTACAAAATCTGAAAAAATGTACCTGATTTCAAATGTAAACTCTTTAAACTCTTACTTTTCAATCAATTCTATTCTGTGGATGAATTCCTCCTGTCCAAATTGTAATATGTGTACATTTATACATATGTATTTTTTGACGTGTCCTATATTTGCATGTTTTATGTACAAATCACTGGACAAATAAATATCTTTATCTTGTCAAGAGTACGTAAGTCTGTCCGTTTCCCACATCTCGGGAGGGATTCCCACAAGATTTTCCTATGACCGATTGACACGCAATGGCACGGCTGACAGTCAACTTTCAGCAAAAGTACGTCATATTCGCATCCTTGCTTGAGTGCTATGATTTTGTTCAGAAACATGCATAAAAGGAAAAGATGAAAACTATAACGAAAGAACTAGTGAATGTCCGATGACCAGCATTCAAAAATTTAATTAAATTCACTCACGGAAAAAATGTCGTTAAGAAAAAAAAAAGGCTTCGTGGAGACTATAGAACTCGCGGACTTCGGTGTGACAGAAATCCGTCCTAGCCACTTTGACGTTCCACCGTGGCGGCAGTGCGAATTTACCACTTCCATATGCGCGTGATAATCAAACTCATTGTAATTTTCTCAAGAAAAAAAAACCATTGTGGACTTCACAGAATGTTGATAAAACACGACCGGCTTCGTCGAATAGTCGACATCATTAGGTCTCTTACCTGATGATGTCGACTATTTGACGAAACCGGTCGTGTCTTCATAAAACCCAGTGAAAGCTACAACGTTTGTTTCTTTAGAATAACAAAGTTTCACAGAGTTAAGCCTAAAACCATCGAATTCATCATTGTGATTTACTTTTTTGCGCGAACCCGGTCCTTACGGGGAAGAAAGCCGAGTCACGCATACAATAATTTTTTCTATAAATTGACGGTAAAGATTTTCATTTCGATTCATGACCCAAGTGAATTCGCGACCCCCTCCCTTGTGAGATCGAAGATGTAACCGGGCTGGTCGGATTAATCAACTGATGACCGAGAATCACAGGGACACGGCCCGTCGGTGAATCATGAGCACGGATGACCTACAATTAAAAGAGATGAAACGAGTTTTCCATGTACTGGACACTAACCCAAGAATCAGGTGACTTTTCTTTTCTTCTTTTTTTTGACCAAGCATGAAAACCCACAAGGTTCATTGCAGTGAGAGACTCAACTATTTTTCTCTCAAGAATTTTTTGTTCCCGGCCATCAGCAGAAACTACCCTACCCTTTCGTATCCATGATTACCAAATGAATATATATATCTTACTTTTCCAGAAAATTATGTGAAAAAGTACGATGTACATTCACTTGGAAATCAAGGATACACAAAATTTCCACTAAACTCCTTTCGTATTTTCTTCCGTAAAATTCCTTCGACCCTGATGTGTAATCTTTCTACCCTTTAATTTCCTTACTGACAGTGATACCATATAAGCTTCCTCCCCACTACCCCGCCTATTACTCTTGGGTTTTCTTCGTGAGTCACTCGGTCAATCCACTCGCTTTATGCGCCGCAGAACATAAATGAATAATAGAAGAACGAAAAGTTCCATGCACCCAACAAGTATATTATCTACATATACGTATCTTAAGCACATGTTATATTAAACTGTATACATAGACCTATATTAAACATGAATTATATTGCTACGATAGGTTAAATAAACACAGACAAAAATATAACGAAACACACTTTTATTGTGAGGGTGGTGGTTGAAGAAGGTGGTTAATAAACCACCTTCTTCAGGAGGGAGAGCGGTGCAAATGGGTCTGCTAAACAAATAAACATGAAAACAATTAATAATGAACAAAGAAACAAATAAAAATAAAAATCAGTAATAAATCCGTCCACAAACTTAACATTTTAGGATTACTTGCTCGTTCATACAATGCATAAAGAGCTTTACTACGGTGCAAACTTTGATTGCGTACGGCCACCCGACGAAGAGAAAAAGTTGTTTTGCATTTTTGCACTATTTCTCTTTTTGAATTTAATTTAAGAGTCGACAAACCTATTGATAAAGGATTAATCCGGATAATGTTAAAAGTTTGATCCCAATAAGTATCTCTCTTGTGTATGTGAAATGAGTTGAGGTTTTACTTTGTGGAATTCCATTTCAACAACGTAGAAATAAATTATACAATCCACTGGATGGTCAAAAATATAAAAATGCACAATCCGGATTTCAATGCCATGGCATCATAATCGTCATAGGTCAATGATGTTCCTGATGGTGAAGCCACATCATTGAAATCCGGATGGTGCGGTTTTATATTATTGACCATCCAGTGGATTGCATAAGTTATTTTTCGTAGTATCTCTATTGTGATTTTACAGAGGCTTAAAAGTTTCGCGTTTGCGCCAGAAGGCGAAAAAAATGGGCATTTTATTTGTTTAAGTCCATAAAACATTTCAAGAAAATGAGATGAAAAATTTCTATCCCATACCATTCGACGCAGCATAAAAAGAGCTAAAATTCAGAATCGATCAGGCTGGGATTGATTGGTTCGTTTTCTTGTAACTGAAGTGTAAACTCGAGTATCCATAATTATTATTCCGACAGTAGTAGTAGTTGCTCCTGACGGAACTGCTTATTATAGGGCGAACTAAGGTAGATGACGCATTTTAAGTCATGAACCCTGGTTGGCTTTACATATTTATACAACGGATAGCCAATGGCCGGGAAGACGAATAGTTGATATAATTAATTAAGCTCCAGTTTCTCGATACTGGAAATTTACAGCGCTCTGTAGCATTCCTACGAAGAACCTTCTTATCTAACTACCCCAATATGGATAACGTCGACATTTCAGAAAATAACCTGCGTGTGCTCATTGGAAATAAAACTCTTTTCAAGGAGCAACCGCACCTTTAATAAACGGATCCTGGGTATCCAAAGAGGAGAAGATAAGGAATTATGAATACATTTGGAGATTACTGAAGAACACAACAAGACTAGATACCAAATTTCGGATTGACAACCGCGATTAACTCGTGAGATAAACTCCACTCAAAGATAGGGATGATATACGGAGATGAACATAAATAGATAGTGAAGTGCGTCCGCTTATCTAGCGATATATCACTGTATACACCCGAACTAAATACCACGGACCCCCGGAAGACGGTCAATTCGGCCACAAATTTGGCAACTTAGTTTTTTCCATCTCTATGTCAACGTACTCAAATGTCCGGCTCATCGATTTATCATCAAATTACGCTTTCCATATCGCTGGACAGCTGCACTGAGGTCAGATGCATGCGTCATCAATCCCACGAGTAGGTACATTCAAGCATACGCACGAGGATAGACTAATCAGGTGCTTTGTACATGACCACGACATTACAAAATTATCGCCGCTTTACACCTCGAAAGACTAAGACGATGGACACTAATTAAATATATAAATCCCATGTGTACATAATTATAACTTGAAGAGGGAAACGAGGGAATTCAGAGCGCTTAAGGAAGGAGTAAAGAATAATCTAACAAAAGCTAAAGTGATAACGTTCACTGATAATGTTGCAAATATCGACAAGAGCAAAGAGAGGCTGCAACGTTCATTGGCCACAATGAACATCACACCAAGGGAAAAGTACGATACGAGATTATACCGATAAAGAAAATGGATGCTACGAGTATGTAACCTAGGAAAAAATTAGACCACATCTTAAAATCGAAATTAATGACGTAATACTGTAGAAATTGAGGACTACATGGGAAGAAAATCACTTTTGACGGAAAAGGCTAGACTGATAAAAAAAAAGCAGAACTGCGAAATTTAAAAAGTCATTCGATATTAAAAGGGCAACTACTTACATCGAAGAACATGGCCTTTTATCTGGAGTGTTGAATAAGGATTAAAGCATTGGAAAAACCGACAAAAAAATCATTGGAGGAGTTCCAGATAAGGAATTGGAAAAGAATGGTGAAAATCCAAAGGACGGAAAGGAAGGCAAAGAGAGAGGCAGAATTCGTGGAAGAAAAACGCCATTTGAAGTAATTCCAAAAATAATAAATCACCAAAATGGGTGGATACAAAGATGCGAGCTATGCGGTAAACATCCTGGAAGGAAGGGTTGAAGGCAAAGGTGGAAGGCCAAGAATAAAAGTTATTAAAGAAAAAAAGACGAACTGAAACTGGGACTTAAATTTTTATCAGATAATAGAGAGGAATGGAAAAGGAGAAACTCCGAAAAAACAAAGCCTCGCTCTGATAACGGAGAGATAGAGATAAATATATGGGTATTTTGAAGACGCACTTAATTGACCACGAATTATGGATGTCAAATGGTCATGTTGTTACCAATCATTTCCACGAATGCCGAAGCTGGAGATGGCATCTTCCGTGAGCAAACTGATGGATGATAATTAATTGGAAGCGTGGGAGAGCAAAACTTTCTAACAGCTAACGGCTTATGCTAAGCTTGCTCGCTAACCAACCACAGCATTCTCCGTTCCCACCATATTAGCGCATAGAGATGATAAGACTTCCGGATATATATATATATATATATACAAATACAGAGCACAATAGTACATTAAATAGACGGCACAAATAGTACATGAAAAACATAGAAACATAAAAAAGAGACAATTTTTTAACAGGAGCCTTCGACAGCATGTGCAACCTTCCTCAGCTGTAAGAAGACTCCTTGCAACCGAGGAAGGTTGCATGTGTGTGCAACCTTCTTCGGCTGCTTGTGCACATAAGTTCCTGTTAAAAAATTGTCTCTTTTTTATGTGGTATATGTGTTTCATGTACTATTTATGACGTCGCAAACCATATACATTGAGCTTTCATTCAAGTGTATATGAATGTGTATATATATATATATATATGTGTGTGTGTGTGTGTATTATATATATGCCGCCAGTTTTTTCGAGGGATAGAGTATATCTCAAGAGAAAGATAGCCGCGCCATTGAAATGATATGACTTTTTATGTTTCTCTGTTTTTCCGTTTGTTCCTGGTTTTCTTTGCCACACTTGTGGCACTGAATGTTCAATTAAACTCGTATGACTTTAATTAACCGAACTATTTCGATTTAATTTATAAATTTACATTAGAAAAACAAGAAACAAAACAACAATTACATCTCTATTCGTCGCCTACGAATGCAAACAAATGAAATAAGGTAGCGCGAAGAAGCAAATTTTGTTCTAATGAGCAACAAAGAAAAAACAAAATAGCTTACTAGATTGCTATTGTAACTTCTGACGAAGGCTATGACGCCTCCGAGAATTCGAAGTTATTGTGAGCGACGTTTTTCGTGTCAATCGCGTGTATCATATAAATAAATATATTTATATACAAACTTGCGGAACTTATTTTTACTTATATCATAAATTAAGAGCCAAAACTACCAACTGTCAGTGGAGAGGTTATAACAGCGTGACGCAAGGGACATTGATACCAAGCCAATAGAAAACATTAAATCCGCACGACGTGGAGAAAACGTCACAGGAAAGACTTCCTCGAGGAAGAATAGAGGAAAATATATATCAAACAGGGATTCCGTTGAACCCACCAAAACCAAAAATCCGCGGGCCACGGAAAGAAACGCTCTATAAATAATCCCGAGGAGGGAAGACTATTGACCGATCGCGTGAAATGCGGATGGTTCGATAAATGATGAGTCAGAATCACCAGGATGCCTAAACGACTTTCGTACCCCAGATTAATGTGAGGATGCCGCCATTGTCTTGCAGCTGAATTTATAACGGTGGATCGGCTCACAGCAGAGCCGACGAGTGCTTAATTAGTCACAATGCCGACACCGACGAAACCTCCTAAAGTTGCTTAAGCGGGTAATTCCGTCCCTATAAAGTTTATGCCAAACCCCACGTCAATCCCCTCAACGTGCACACAGAGTAAGCCGTGAATGTAATGTGCGGAAAAGATAAAAAGGCTGTTGAGTTAGCATTCGAGGAATGAGGAGAACATTCCATCTTTACGGACGGCAGAGAGACCAGCTGGTAAAAATGAGAGAGTATAAGACACGATAAAACGTAAACCGAATTGGAATGAAAAAAGGACTTCAAAAAAAGTTCAATCTCGAAAAAGACGCGAAAAATAAATAATAATCGGCCAGGGACCGAAGGAAAGAAAAAAAACTCACGAAAGAAGCAGCGGAGAGGCATGTAAGAAGAGTCTTGGACGATTGGCAATGAAATGGAACTAAGGGAAAACATATAGCCAATGTAAAATGTGAAAAGAACTATTTCTACCGACTATGGGATATTTCATAGCTCACTGGATACCTATACGTAGCAAGAAAAATGGAGACAAGGCCTTCGTCTTACGGACGAAAAGACAACTGACAAAAGAATGACACCAGGGAAACAATGTATATAAAAAATAGTACTCATTAATTTCCTTATCCTGACGAAGAGAGACACGGATGACAAGAAATGATAGCGAAAGAAGGAAAGGCGAGGAGATGGAAGTATTCTACACGAAAGACAAAATGGAAAAACCGACTACATTATTTTGTATTTATTTCTTTACTAAGACCTGGGTTACATCCCCTTGGGAAAGGAAATAGAGATTAAAGATTCAAAATATAATTTTTAAAACAAATCAAAAGTCTTGCAAAGAAAAGGGTAACAAACAGCGAAAATGTCCCTTAACACAATTTTGTTGTTTACGCAGCCACAAACAGTTTCATCACAAAATTTCATTAAACTCATACAAGTACAAACATTTTAACGACGATTTTTAGAATGTATTTTACATATATTTTTTATTTTTACATAATTAACCAATTTTAACCTCATTTTTTACCCAATTTGTTTAATTTTAAACCAATTATCCTAATACAAAGTTGTTTCACGAGGCAATGCAGGGTAATAAAGGGAAGTACAGGGCGCTTCTTAATACAAGGCTGCTATTAATAGAATGCCAGCGTAAAAGAAAGAATCGCACTGCTGGCCAAAGAGTAAAATAAAAAGAACTGGTCAGAGATAATAATAAAAAAAAGGGACAGATGGGCTTGAAAAGGTATGGATGAATGACGAGGGTCACGAGAGGTAATTCGTAGGAAGGCATCTCTACAAGGATATACGGGAGTGAAAGGACTGCCGGTATGCAGAAAAAGCAGGGGAGAAATACGGGAGAACATTCCACTGGACTGCTAAATTACCATGACGATCGGAAATATATATCTATGTATGTACGTATATTCCGAAAGGAAAACGCACGCCCTTTCGATTTGAGTGAGAGGGAATGGCAACCAGAGGAATTATAACCGACGAGATCGGAAAGGAGATACTCAACGATCGGGAGTGAGATAGTTATCCCCATTCGGTCGATTAATGAGCGATCTAATTACGTTCACTTTCTAAAATTCGGGATTTTGCAGCGAGACGGTAAAATTGGCTAAATATCAATATTACCGTGGCTTTTACCCTCGATCTGTTTAACTGAGGTCACCCAATCTGGAATATTAAAACAGCTTAACAGAAGACAAGGCGGATATAAATGATTTGCCTTGCATCATTATGTGTAGCCTGTTAGATTGCATTGCATAATTTTCCAACTATCTTATATATGTACATCTGAGTGAATACGAAGCGTAACGTTTCCCTAAATATATTGTCGCACCCATTTACAAATCTTGAAAACAATATTACATACATCACATTGCTTACGTTTAAAGAATAAATATGTATCTCTGTAACTCAACTGGGTCGTGGTATCTGTAATCATATTTAGTGAACCCTAAAAATTTGACACAATGTTATTCACTTGATTGTTTTCCCATGGAAATACATTGCCACATGTAAAGAAGAAACATTTACTCACATTTACAGATACTTTCAGATATTAAGACTTTGTTTTATGTTAAACTTTTGTGCGTCGTATAATAATGTAGTTAGGTTCTAAAAAGAACAACATATAGAGCTAAAACAATATGCACTGCTTAATTAAAAAGTGTATACGTTTAAGTAAATTATTAACTAATCATTGAAGAGTTATTCAAGGGTGAAATTCTATTTTTAGCAGTAATGACAATATTTAGCAAAAATCTGTGGTTTATTTCTAAAAAGAAAGTATTTCAATGCAGTGTGCTGGATATTCATGGTATGGCTTTAGAACCTGAAGCCTTTTTAGAACGAACTCGATAGATAATACCTTCATGAAAAGATAATTAATTTATCCTGGAAGCATGTGCGGAAGACTCAAAACTTGGCTTTAAATATGCGTTTCCGATTCGATTCATTCGGAAATCCATTCTTTTAATACAATCCCCGATTATTTTGAATCCATTATTGTGATCCGATTCTGATTCGATAAGTTTCCATTCAGATTCGATTCAGTTTTGATTTCGATTCAGTTCCGATTCAGATTTATTTACAATTCCGATTTAGTTACGTTCAGAATCAGTTCCGTTTCCGATTCAATTATGGTTCAAAATTAAAAATTAAATTAAAATTTTATCAATATAACGTGACAGTTACGCAATTATTGGCGGCAATGGAAATGATGGAAGGGATGGTGCCGCCGTCGACGCATTGCACTTGAAGAGGCAGTTGTTCTTAGAGGTTTACAAAGGCGGAAGTGTTGAAGAAGCTTTCCGGAGGGTCGCGGGCGTGGCGAGAGAAGGAGAAGACAGAAGAAGTGAGTTCTGTGAAAGACGGCGTGGAAGAAGAATTAAGAAGAATATAATTTTTACGTAAAAGTAAAATTTTACGCAAATGTCGCGCAACGCGTGGTGCGAATACATCGGTGCGTGGACAAATGCAGAGGCACAGTTCTTAGAAAACCGCGACGGAACCATAGAATTGGGCAACGTTAAATGGTGACCTACTACGCGAAGGAAATACTCTTCCCATCGAACCTTACGAGACAACGAATTTTAAATCTTCATTGTTAAAATGCTTAAAGTACAGAAAAATGGTTCGGTGAAGAAGGGCTTTAACGAGCTATAGAAAAGTGAGCTCATTAAACAATCGAGAGACTTGGGGCTGATTACGTCCGGAACAAAGTCGGAACTATAGCAGATATTAAGAAAAGTGTTTGAGGAGAAAGGAATAGATGTTGTTACGCATGAGTTTAAGGTATTGGGAGAAATGCATTTCGAGTTAAACATGGAGACATTATTAAGGGGGATGCGGAGATGAAAATAGGAAAGGAGACGGGAGAGATTAGAGTGGGATAAACGAATGCATGCAGACATGCTATCACCGATAAAACGAGAAATGATAACGGAAAACAGGATATAGTAAAAAAAACAAGTGGGACCTTGGAAGTAGCGAAAGTGGAGTGGGATATGGGGTTTACCGCTAACACTTCGACCCTTGAGCAGAAACGCAGCGAAATCCGCGGAGAAATAGAAAAATTACGGGAGGAGACAAAAGGGGAAATAGTCGTAGCAAGAAGAGAGATAAATGATAGCTGAGCGAAAGTCGAGAAGAGCGTGGTCTGATGGATCGGAAAAATTCGAAAGTGAATTTAGAGGGCGCGCAACTCGGGCGTCGAATCCATAAAAACGCTCGGGAGGAGGTGACTAGAAAGACGAAGGAGACAGGCCTAAGGGGACCAGCAGTAGCACAGGAGCCGGCTATTAATTTAAGGACGCCGCACTT